>MU034074.1:0-125857 GCA_011833715.1 Carcinoscorpius rotundicauda | reverse complement strand
CTTTTGTCACAAACAGGAAAGATCAATAAAAAGAATAATGTTAATAGTAATTAGTTTTACTTTTCACCTAGGTATTACAGTTATAACAATAATTTTAGTAATATTTAGTTTTTCTTATCACACACAAGTAAGATCAGTTTTTAAAAATTATGTTTGTTTGTATTTAATTTTTGGTGAAACACAGGTAATATCAATTGTAACAATGTTGTTATTAATATTTTTTCACTTGTCAAACAAGTGAGATCAGTCATAACATTAAGGATGTTAGTATTTAATTTTATTTATCAAACACAAGTAAGATCAGTTTTAACAATATGGTCATTAGTATTTAGTTTCATTTATCAAAAACAGGTAAAATCAGTTATAGGAATATGTTTACTAGTATTTAGTATTACTTATCACACACTGGTAAGATCAGTTATAATAATATAGTCATTAAGATTTCTTTTACTTATCAAACAGAGGTAAGATAAGTGATAACAATATTGTTATTAGTATTTAGATTTATTAATCAAACACAGGTATGATCAGTTATAAAAATGTGGTTACCAGTATTTAGTTTAACTTATCACAAATAGGTAAGATCGGTTATAACAATATGGTTATTAGTACTTAGTTTTACTTGTCAAACACAAGTAATATCATTTATAACAATATAGTTACCAATGCTTAGTTTCATTTATCCAAAATAGGTAAGTTGAGTTGTAATAAAATGTTTATTTCTTTTATTTATTTCTTATTAAACAAAGGTAAGATCAGTTATAAGAATATGGTAACTGGTATTTACCTTTCCTTGTCACACACTGTTCAATTCACTTGTACAAGTACTGTTGCTAGTTTTTAGTGTGACTTATCACACACAGGTAATATCTGTTGTAACAATATGGATACTGGTATTTAGTTTTACTTATCACTTACAGGCAAGATCGGTTATAACACTATGGTTACTAGTATTTAGTTTTATTTATCAGACAAAGGTAACATTACTTATGATAATATGGCTATTATTATTTAGTTTTACTTGTCAAACCCAGGTATTGTTAGTTATAACAATATGGCTGTTAGTATTGATTTTTTAAAATCACACAAGTAAATTCAGTTATAAAAATATTGTTATTAGCATTTAGTTTTACTTATTATACACAAACAAGATCAGTTATAACAATATCGTTATTAGTATTTAGTTTTAGTTATCAAACACAGGTAAGATTAATTATAAAACAATGGGGTTATAATTATTTAGTTTTACTTATCAAACTCATGTAAGATCAGTTATACCAATGTGGTGAGGCGTGGCATGGCCGAGCTCGTTAAGGCGTGCACTCGTAATCCGAGGGTCGCGGGTTACAGCCCGCGTCGCGCTCAACATGCTTGCCCTCGCAGCTATGTTAGAACAACATAGTTACTAGTATTTAATTTTACTTATCAAACACATTAAAGAGGAGTTTTAACAATATGGCTACTGTCATTTAATTGTACTTATGAGAATCTGGTAAGATAGTTTATAACGGTGTGGTTAGTAGTATATGTACTCTAAGATTTCAAAATCGTTTTATATTTTTTGTATCATTTGACTTTTGTTTTAAATTGTTTATCATTGAGATTTTCTCTCTTTTTTAATTTTTAGATTATACAACTTAAGGCACAGAAAGTAACTTTTTAAAGATTATTCTAAACTTTACGTTTCTGGTGAATATGTTGAATGTATTAACAGAACTTCTTATTATGGGTTTTAACGAAGAACACTCGAGCCACACGTCAGAAAAGTATTTTATTTCATTTATATTTTTTTTCTGTTATTTTAAATGAAACCATATGCAATAAGAAAATAATTTTGATTAGTTTATTAGCACCTTACACATGTTTTTCATATTTGTTTGACCTTATGTGTAAAGTTTTTGACAACAATTAATCATTAAGATGACCTAATAAAGGAATTTTGAGCAGCAACATAAGATTTCTTGAAATTAACTGAGTCATAAATCCTTTATTTTGGGCATATATATTTCGTAATTTAAGGAACAATTTTTAACTCTGTTTCTGTAAAAAATTTTATCTCACAATTTCCTTATTTTGTTGTATCTTTAGTTATTGTTAACCTGACGATGACCGAAAAAGGACGAAACGTTGTTCGCTCTTCTATTTAAAATATTTTCTGAACCCAAACGAGATGTTTTTGCATATAAAATGTTTTAAATTTGTTGTAAAGTCTTTCATGACAATTTTTCAATTAATCTGAGATCTATATTTTCGTCTACTGCACTCTCATTTTGTAGTATCGATTGGTTTTGATTCTATTTCCTTTACTTTATGTTTCTGTTCCCCAAATGATAAATTGGACTTGATTCATTTTGTTTTTTGAAGTTCTTACTGTATCTGATGTATTGGCTTAGTTCTATTTTGTTATTTTAAAAACTAGTTGTTAGATTTGTTTTGGTTTTTTCTTCTTGTTCTTGTTCAGAGTTTGCTTCATGAGTGTAAGGTTGTCTTTAATTCTGTTTTATTATCTTATATTTTCTTTCCCGATTGATATCTTTGGTTTCATTTTTTTTAATTTATACCTTCTTTCCCGACTGTTAGATTGATTGTGATTCTGTTTCATTCATAATTTTATTTCTCGCTTTTATTCCCACTGTCCCTTTTATAAAACCCCTAAAATATGTTTTTTTTTCTGAACCCAAACGAGCCGTTTTTGCATATAAAATTCTCAACAAGTGGGTTTTTCGACATCACTTATTGTTTTGTTGTTTTTCTAAGTAGAATGAAGATATCATAAATATTAGTGATAATAATAATATTTTTAAATCTTATTCTATTGCAGGTGGGTTAAACTATTTCCATTAATCAAACTAATTTATCAACCTGAGATATTTAATTAGTAATTAATTTGAAGTACTATCCATATTAGACATAATAATTGCGTAAATTTTTATCTGTATCGTCAAAACAGAGTAATTCACTTTTTTCTGATAATTCTATATTATATTCTTGTATTCATGACAAAGACGTTTTACGATATTTTGGTATTTCTGATAAAGAAATTCTGTGACATATTCTTATATTTATGACGAAGTTTTAATAAAGTATTTTTACAATTATAGTGAAGCCATCTTTTAAACCACATTTTAAACATCTGTTGAATTTATTTTGTAAGTATAATTATACTCGTACGTACATCTGGAGACGTGATGGAATATTTTTGCCAACACGCGTACAAGGTTGAATACCTTTACACAACTGTTAAATTGATATTTTACAATGTTTGTTACATAACTTAAATCTCAAATAGTTAAATTTTTAGGCCTAAGTTATCTATCCGTAGAATAAAATTATTATACTTGCAATTGATGTGTTTTTATATAGAAATTACAAATTCTATTGTTTGTGTTATTTCCAAACAGTTCAATTTGCAGCCATCAATTGTTTGCCTATTTTTTCTCGTGGGTGGCGGATGTTATGGAATTAGTACATTGTGCTGGGGTCATATCTCTGACAAATTTGTAAGTAAACACTTAATATTTTAACCTTCGAATTCATCTCAAAACTTTTATAAAAAAAATATATTATTATACTATGGTCGCCATCTGCTAGTACAGCAGTATGTCAACATATTTACAACGCTAAAATCAGAAGTTCGATTTCCCTTGCTGGGCTCAGTAGATAGACCGATGTGGCCTTGTTATAAGTTTGTTTGTTTTGGAAATTCGCACAAAGCGACTCGATGGCTAATTTATTAGTGTAAAACTAGAGGGAAGGCAGCTACCTTCCTGTAAGAAAACACACACATACCATGGTCACATATATGTTCTGGGACCTTAAAAATCATAAGCTAGTGTGAGGCTGTAGCATATGTTATAAAGAGGCCCGAAATAAAAAAAAACAAAACAAAAACGTATGAATATTAAAACACGTAAGTTTTTAAATTACATAGTAAGATAATTGTATATTTTTCATACAGACAGATAATACGACAACTATGTCTGACATTTCAATAATAGTTTACTTCCATGAACGTAACAATTTCAAACGTCAAACAGTGGCGGCGCCAAGATATTTTCGTTGGGGGTCTGAAATAAACTGTGGAAGGGCTTCCCAAAATGCCATGAATATGAGTATATATGGTAAAATACAATAATGTAAGAACCAAGGTACATTTCAGAAAGGTGTGTTATTTTGAACTGCGTTTTCTATGCAGTTTTCATTGGAAACTCATACTTTGATTAATAATTCATTGTTACAAATTAGAAATAATCTGTTTATGAAAATATGCGTATATGTAAAAGAGAAAGTGCTTTCCATAATTTATGAATATATGTTAGTGAGAATATTTGGGGTTGAGGGGGTTTGGCTCATCTCAAGCCCCCCAACTCACCCCTTTCCCTTGGCGCCGCCACTGACGTCAAAAGTAACAAAGCAACAATTTAAAAGTTACATTTTCTGGATTTAGCATGAGCGAATTTGTTGATGATACTGGAAGTGAAGTGTCTATTTCACTTAGAAGTCCATGTTTAATGATCATTAGAGTGAGTTTGTTAAATTTGTTTTGATCCATAGTGCTCCTTAGTTCATTTTAATCCTTTTCAGTTTTCATAATGAGCGTTCTCCATTTACACTTTATTAAATGAGTGACAACGAATTGCGCGAGGCAATTTCTACATTTAGAAAACAAGACTCAAAAGAATTGTGAAGTATCAAACGTTAAAACTATTGTTGTACAAGGTTTTGTTTGGTGCCAACATCAGAAACATGCTTAGAGTGAATAACGAAATGAGCAGTCCGTTTCTATCAACATAAATTTTGGGAATGGTTAACCCATGTTGACGGCTTGAGAGCATTTAGCAAGAGCCCTTGAAAGTGCGGGGCCTGTAGCATATGCTATTTTTTATTGTTTGTTTTGAATTTCGTGTAAACCTACGTAAAGGATATCTGCGCTAGCCGTTCCTAATTCAGCAGTGTAAGACTAGAGGGAAGGCAGTTAGCCATCACCACTCACCGCCAACTCTTGGGCTACTCATTTACCAACGAATAGTGGGATTGTAACGCCCCCACGGCTGAAAGGGCGAGCATATTTGGTGCGACGGGGATTCGAACCCGCGACCATCGGAATACAAATTGAACGTCTAAACCCACCTGGCCATGCCGGGGAACCACTTCTTTTGATACTAGAATAATCCGACACTGGTCACACCATTTCCAGCTAATATTTATAATAAGTTTGTAAGATAAGAGAAAAACATGGCCTGGCATGGTTTCGCGCGTTAAGGCGTGCGCTCCGTAATCTGAGGGTCGTGGGATCGCGCACAAATTGCGCTAAAACATGCTCGCCTTTTCAGCCGTGGGGGCGTTATAATGTGACGGTCAATCCCACTATTCGTTGGTAAAAGAGAAGCCCAAGAGTTGGCTGTGGGTGGTGATGACTAGCTGATCTCCCTCTAGTCTTACACTGCTAAATTAGGGATGGCTAGCACAGATAGCCCTCGAGTAGCTTTGTGCATAATTCAAAAAGAAATGAAAATCTTTGGACGATTTGTAAAGAAAGACTTCAGGAAAAGACTGCACTACGAAAGATAAGCTAATTGAGGCATAAATGAGGTGTGGTATCGCGATCCAAAAATTAGTAAAGATTTTAGTCAACTCATGGACTCGATGCCAAAGCGAATTAATGATCTTCTAAAAATAAAGGTGGTCGTATCATGTATTAAGTTGTGAGTAATTTTTGGATTCTCAGAAATAAAACGCCAAAATTTAAAAAGAAAAATTGATAATTTTCCGTTTTGTTTCAATTAATTTGCACAAGGGTGTACGTAACGACAAAATGACAAATTGTTGTTTTGATACATTCCCTTTTTATCGCGACTTTAAATCAACTGTGATTGTATGAAGCCTTCTTGGGCCCGGCATGGCCTAGCGCGTTAAGGCGTGCGCTTCGTAATCTGAGGGTCGCGGGTTCGCGCCAAACATGCTCGCCCTACCAGGTGTGGGGGAGTTATAAAGTGACGGTCATTCCCACTTTTCGTTGGTAAAAGAGTAGCCCAAGAGTTGGAGGTGGGTGGTGATGACTAGTTGCCTTCCCTCTAGTATTACACTGCTCATTTAAGGACGGCTAGCACAGATAGCTCTCGAGTAGCTTTGTGCGAAATTCCAAAACGAACAAACAAAAGAGAAAAACAGAAGAGCACATAACAACTGTAGCAATGTTAGGAAGTGTATAATAAAGTTAAAATATCTTCCTTAGTCGGAAATAACACTAAAGTAGGCACATTGTAAGAAAAATTAAACGTTTAATGCATGAAAACCAGTCACTGTAAAGCAAGGCCTCAGGTTAGTATCACTCGTATATAAAAGAGAAATATCAGAGTCAGTGTGAGGTGTTGTTGATCAATTTGTGCTGAGAAATCATCCTTGTTCGCTCTGTAGTGCTCTTGACTGTCAAGTTATACAAAGGTCATACTGGGCCTCTTTGGATGTTTCTCTACGATTTACTCTGATGTTAAATAGTTTACATCTCCTGGTATGTGATGGTAATAATTATCACAAATACAATACAAAGAAAACTGACAAGAATTTGAATAAAAGTCTGTTCAGGTACTGAAGTTAGTATATTTTGTAGGGTTTAGCTCCGTGATTTACTTTTAGTTTGTTTTATTTCAACATTTTACGATAAATCTGTTGTAAACATTGTGGTCATGACTGTGGTTGAAGAATGTTTAAATTAACGAGTCTTCATGGCAACGCTATTAACATGTAATACAACAGGAACGGATCGTACGGCTTCATTATAAAAAATATCTGGCTTCTAATTTTAGATTTTGTAAATGTAATTAACTGACAGGATTGTTTCTGGCTTGATAAATAGTGTCTGTTTGAAACGTTGCTAAGTATATAAATTATTACCAAGTTTTTACAAGTGTTTTTTCTGTCTAGAAATCTAATTTTTTTATTTTTTCACCTTCGAATTTTTCTACTTATGTAGTTGCAGTTTTGCTTGATGTTTTTCAATTTCACTGACTCAAAATTATTCTAGTGCGTTAATGCTTAGAACAATAGGTAGCTAGTCTGCAATAAATGTAGCCACATTATACGACCTATTTTATATTATTAGATGTATATAAACTGGTAGAAAAGTAAAAGTGAACTAAAATATCCTCTCCTCACCTTCAGGTTAATCCATTTGTCTCTGTTATGAAATTTTTAAATCCAATGAGATTACACTCACCCCACAAGTATATATATGTGTGTGTGTGAAAACAAGTTGTCCAGAAATAAATTTCGGAATTATCACGATGGGATTTAGAAGCTGAATATTGAGTAACTTATCGTTGGTCGGCTTAATCCAACGTTTGTTGCTTGTAAGGTGTATTAATTGTCCACTGTTCCAACTCTTCTCAGAATAAGTTTCGGAACCCTAAGGCAGTATGGACAAGAAGGAATTTCGTCTGATTTTTCTCTCCGACTTCAAATTTGGATGAGAAATCACCTAAATTACATAGAACATCAGCCAGGCATTCGACTATGGATCTGTTACTGAACGTACAGTTCAGCGTTCGTTTCAAAGGTTTCGACGTGGCGATAAAAGTCATAGAAGGAAGCCATTTTTACATGAAATTACATTAAGGGAGCAGTTGAGAGAGACCCTCAAGCAACAGTACATGAACTTGCAGAAAATCTAGGCACAAGCTAATCAAGCATTGTCAACTATTTGAGCATGATTGGAAAGACTAAAAAGTTGGATAATTGGGTTTCGCACGAACTGACTGAAGATCAACAAATTCGACGTTATGAGACCCATTAAGGATGACGCTCCAAAAATTGAACGAATTGGGAATCGAAGATCTGTTCCATCCAACTTATTCCCCAGAACTTTCCCAAACATATTTTCACTTTTTCAAGCACTTTTACAACTTTTTGAACAATAAATAGAAAGCTACAGAAGAAGCTTTCGGGGAGTTCATTAACCATAGAAACTCTGATTTCTACAGCTGGGGTATAAATAGTATCGTTACATGTGTGTTCAAGTAAATGGTGCTTCCTTTGATTAAAACATGTTTTACAAAAACGACATTTATTTGTGGACAACCTAATACTTGAACAATATTAATAGACGTAAAAATAACCCAACAGTAGAATACACAAACAATATAATTACCTGAAAAAAATAAAAAATATACTTGAAAACAACAATTCAACAGCACCTGACATCATCAAAATGGTCAGAAGTCATTATTTATAAAGTATTAATACAAAATACAATACAAATAACTCTTTAAAACATCTTAAAGTTCAATAATTACTTTTAATAAGATAAGTTTGTTTGTTTTTGGAATTTCGCACAAAGCTTCTCGAGGGTTATCTGTGCTAGCCGTCCCTAATTTAGCAGTGTAAGACTAGAGGAAAGGCAGCTAGTCATCACCACCCACCGCAAACTCTCGGTCTACTCTTTTACAAACGAATAGTGGTATTGACCGTCACATTATACACCCCCACGGCTGGGAGGGCGAGCATGTTTAGCGCGACTCGGGCGCGAACCCGCGACCCGAGGACTACGAGTGCACGCCTTAACGCGCTCGGCCATGCCAGACTCTAAGATAAGTTTAACAAATGAATATTTTCACAGTACGAAACATAATAGTAATTAACACTTATTTAAACCGTTCAGTATAGATACAATGATAAATTAGAACAAAACAAAAACTTGAAAGATGATATTTAAAGAAATAAATTTATGTTAGTGGAAACAGTATTTATAACTTTAATGCAGATCAAAACCTTAATGTATTTTAAATTTACTTTGCTAAATGCCTACGAATGCACTTGTTTAACATAAAAGAAAAAAATAACACTTTAACACAGACAATTATATTTCATAATAAACATTGATTCAGAATAATGTGTCGTAACTCAGTTCAGCTTAACAATACAAGTAAAGATAACTGATAAATCATAAGCTTGTGCAGGTGATATTTATACACAAGTTACCTACGAAGAAAGACGAAGTTTAGAAAAGGAGAAAGGAAAGTACACAGAACTAGACGATTCGTAGTAGTCCTGTCTATCGAGTAGGTGTCGTCTCCGTAGCTAATCCTAGCTATTGGCTGTGGTACTGTGTAGTGTGTAGGTGATGTCTCTCTAACTGATCCTAGCTACTGGCTGTGGTACTGTGTAGTGGGTAAGTGATGTGTCTCTAACTTGTCCTGGCTGTGGAGTGTGGTGCTATGAAATTTCCATTTGTAAAATACTCACAAAGCTAATTAAGTATTTTAGGAGAATGTTTACATCAAAAATGCTTTCTTTCCAAATTTATATTGAGAAGAGCTGTGAGGAAATTCGACATGTTCCCCGTTACTAAACAGAAACGGCAGAGACATTCCATCACACAAAGACACACACACTTCACTATTTTGAGCCCAGTTTGTACTTGTAATTAGTAGTTTCCTGGTTATGAAAAAACGGTTTTAACAGTGATGTGGAGATAACGTGTTTGAAAAACATCAAACAGTAACAGAAAAATAATAAAAGACATTGAAAGAAACTATGATATGAAATAAATTACAACAAATAACTGATATTTTTCACAGAGAGTTATACTACTATTTATTTATTTTGGTTTATGTATTGAACATAGAACCGAAAGATTTAGAAGAAAACAATTTGGAACATATGTTACACAAATATTGTTTCTTCAAAGTGATCTGGATAACAAATCAGATGCAACCCATACAACAATTGAAATTAAACCTAAGATTTGTCATAAATAAATATACATACTTGACGTCGTCGTTGCAACATTAACCGTGAAAACATTCCAAAATTTTTTTGATATAAATTACTCAGCGTTTCACATTTTACAAATTAAACATGTTGAGTCCTTGCTGATAAACCATGTTTTCATTTTTCTTATTGTTGCCTGACTCTCGTGTTCCACGTCTGCTTTCAAGTTTCCCTTGTGTATCAGCCTTGTTGTTTCTTGGTCCTGTCCCGTTTATTCCGCTGGATACGTAAGTTTTTTTTCATATTTATATGTGGCTAAAAACATGATTTATATTCGCTGTTTTATTAATTTTATAACTGGATAGTTAATAACATTTTCTATAATTTCTTTTATCTATTAAATACACTTTTGTTATTCTTATTTGCAGTTCCATCTGGTTGATGATTTTATGTCAAGTATTTATCGCAGTAGGCTCTGCTGGCAAGTTGGTTGTGGGATACAATTTTTCATTGACAAGCACAATGTAAGATCATTAAGTGTGTTATTCAAGTAAACGTAAGAACTGACGTCAGTATCTATAGTGTGCTCTTCAAGTAAACTTAAAAATTGACATCAATATCTAAAATGTGTTCTTCAAGTTAAGGAAAGAACTAACGTCAGTAACTATATAACGTTTAGTGTGTTCAGTTTTACGTCTAAAACATCGTCAGAATTCATAGTGAGTTAACAATGAAATAAATATCCTTTATCTCGAGCTGTAACTGAAAGTTTCCCGTAAAGAAGAAATTCCATCTTTCGAATGTACTCGGCTTGTAGAGTTTTTTATTGTATTTCTATCAAGACTTCTTAAACCTAAGTGTTTTTCTGACATCAAATAGGAAGTTGTGTTCTTCAAGTCAACATAAAATCTGACGTCAGTATCTATAGTAAATTATGTATGGTTTTTAAAGTGAACATAAGAATAACCATAAAGTAATAATAATAATCATATATATGTATTTGTGTATATTTTAAAAAATATAAAAACTTCCCACAAAATTTACACTTGTTTCTTCACTAATATTATGCAACCCCAAAAAATACCCTTTATTTTGTAACTAATGAATACAGTTTTTCCAGAATACATTTACACTTTTACAAGTGGTGATATGGTCATTCCTGTTATGCACTTTAAGACGAATTTTATTGGGCTCTTAAAGTCAAACGTGTAGATAAAAAAATACATTTGTGCTGAAAATATATTTCACAACAAACATAACATAATATACATTTGTATACTACTTACATGAACACCTTGGGGTGTTAGATTTAGGGCATCTGACAACTGAGGGTAGCGCATAAATATTTCGTCCACTACTGCCTTTAAGTGGGATATCTGGAAAATAGAGGCACTTCAGAGTTCGGTTGATTCTGGTCAAAAATACATTTTTAACGGGTCTAAATTTGTAACAAAAAATTAACAACAATAATTATGCTGTATTGAATAATGTATATTGAACAATTTCATTTCTTTTCTTCGGAATAAAGTTTTCGAAGAGTTATTTCCAATGACTTCATAAATGATTATAAGACTGTACAACTTGATGCTTTAGTGACAAAATCGCCTTCCCAACAAATGCACTGACAAGGTTTCGCTCTTCTCCGAGTGAATTAACAGGCAATCTGACAGGATTAGTCAGGTCAAAGGCATCTATACCAAGAAATCCATTGCTTTCCAAATGTGAACAGAGTTTTCTGGTGTCTCATTGCCATTATTTTGGCTACATTTCTCCTGTTTTTGGGACGTCTTGCAACATCAACAAAAAACTATGTTTGGTCTCAAATCTCATAATCCACACATTCCTCAGTAGACCAACTCTGCGGGTCATCTCTGGGTAATGCAAAGTAAAATGTCCATTTGACTTGAGAGTTGTATTTGGAAAATTCTTTTTCATAAAGAGAATGGAACTGTTGTATCACATCATTTAAGAATTCAATGCTTGCATATGACATTTATAGACACATTATCAATTGTACCATATCCACCAGAGCCAATAGAACTTCACATTTGTTGTTGTCTTCTAGCTCTGCATCACCCACCAGTAATGGAAATAACCTTAAGAGACACTAAACTGGCACAGCTTTTTGCTTAATGTGTACAGACCCTCTGAAAATAACAAGCTCAAGCCTATTGGTTTTTTTAGTTCCTTTGTAGTGAAACTTATTCACTCTTCCTGCAAGGTACTGAAGGCTGAAGTATACAGACAAGATATTCTGATCTAAAAGTAAAACTAAAATTTCTGACAACAAGCCAGATTAAAATAGTTCATGTAATATATCAGGTGGTAGAGCATTTGCCAAATAAAATTTCTACCGAACGTTATGAGGCGGTTTTGTTAACCCCATATGTATTTGACAGTTTCGACCATTACAACTTGTTAATTATAGGATGCAACAGATCTCTCTGGATATTTTGAAATATCAGACAACTTAAATTATCCGAAGTTACCATACAGAATCTATATGATCTGAGTGCAGAAAATTATTCAAGAAACCCTCCAATAGCACGGCTTCCAAAGTTATCTGTAACAACAACAAGAGGTGCACCTCTGAATTTGAATGTTCCCTCTGGTTTGACAATATCAATACCGATGTTTTCAAAAACAGATAGCTCTTCAATCAAAAGGTCTCCTCACTGTATTTAGCCCATGTTTTGTTTCACATTTTGGCTCTTCATCAAGATTACCAAAAATATACAATGAAGTTTAGATCTCAAAACAGACAATTATCAACTGACTGGCGAGGATAAGCAATCTGGCTTAAAATATCATTAAAGTGTTTGCTTAAACATAGAATATCTAGTAAAGAAACATACTGCATTATGTCATGCTTCCCATCACTAGCAATTCCCAGGTCATACTCAACAGGTTTTACAAATGACAAATTATCTTCAGTGTAAGAATGGAAATTATTGTTGTCAGTGAAATTTTCAATCATGGAATGAAAGTCAAGACTTTCTTTTTTGAAAGCTTTCATCACTGTAACTATACTATTTCTAGGAATCCCCACACTGATCAATGTTCTTTTTATGGTTTGGAATAAATGTTTATCTTTGGCTGCCATAATAAAACAGGACAAATATTTAAAAATTACTTGTAGTATTTTTTTCATTTTCACGCAGCTGCAGAGTTGTTTTAGCTTAGGTTCTTGGCGTCTGTGACAACTATCACCTTATTACCATCAACTGCCTCATCACTGTAAGAGATTTTATATCTCTGATCCACAAAGAACTCGGCACATGCACCACCAGCTTCATTATCATGCATACTGGTAGTAGCAAACCATTCATGCTTTTTATTTATGTCTTTTCAAAACAGGCGATGCTTTTGAATTGTTTTTCACATCCATTAACCCCACATGGGTCAAAAAATCCAGCTCATGTTCATGAACCAAAGAAAAATTTGGAAGAAGCTTGTTAAAATGCTTAACCTTATAATAACATTTAAAGCCAGGAAAAGTATTGAAAAGGTCTGACTGTTCTGCCGTGCTTACCAAACTTCACAGTGTCTATTAAGAAATATCATGCAAGACATGCATCCAAATTTCACGGGTTTTCATTCTGTAAAATGTATCATTTATTTCACAAAATTTAATGATAAATTTCAACAATAACAACTAGCTAATGTCGGTTGCTCGTATACCGACTGTGTATCCTCGGATTTGCCCTCAATCTAGCGAAAAAAAAACGTACTTCAAAATGCAAATTCTTGCAACAACCTCTTCTTCCCCCGGAGATGGCCAAAAATGAATATATTTGGCCTAACTTATTCATCAAACTGGACAGAAAACCAAAAGCCGAAAGAAATGAGTATACAACTTTCATCGGTGTGGCGGTGGCCGTAACAAATCTTTATAGCAACGGTGTAGTTGGCGCTAAATTTAACAGAGTAGCAACATGGATTATTGCGGGCTTTTGATTCTAACAAAGAATATACATTCAAGATACCAAATATGTGCATTTGTGATGTCAAGACTGGGGAATGTTTTCGATTTCATACTTCAAAGCATTACCTAAATATAAATATTCCTTCTCTACTGCTACTAAACTAGAGTAGAACAGACCTACACAATGTAACGGGCAACCATCTTTGTTTACACATAACGAGTTGTAGAAAAAATACGGATGGATTCACTTCAGCTAATCTAGAGAGTTAAACATTCGTATTCTTAAATTGTTTTATTGAAACATAGTAGAGGAAAATCAGACATAAACGATTAATATTTATCCAGGGGAAGTTGTTAGTGAGGGGCTCCACTGTATTTCCTTCTTTCCGTCATCTGTGCAGTTGCATGGCAATCTCAGTACAAGTTTCAATCATTATAAATTTTATAAACGTAACATGTAATTCTCCAATATGCGATAAAATATTGATGTTTGTGATTTTTCCACCTTCGTCCCCTTTGGGTTTATAGTGTCAATCTTACCTTCGGCTGCTACTAAGGGGTGGACCGTACCGTCTTTACTTCCCTCCTGTGTACGTATTGTTGTATGTGAGCTCCTAAATTCCACCTCGACCACCTTGAGAAATAATCACACTATCTCTACAAATAACACCTACAGCCCTCCTTGCACAAGGAACTCTCGCCTTCGGATAAATTCGACCTGGTACACCCCTCTGAAAAAGAGATAGTCTCGCTCGCGCCTAATGTAGCTACTTTCTATTTGTACTTGAATTGTGCTGCGGACCACAAGAGGAATCGGATGCATTTCCCGGACGTGTAGTGTCAGCGTGAGTGTTAACCACGTGAGGAAAACTTATTTCAGTCATAACTTAGATCGTTGTGGATTGTAATAATAAATGTATTGATTCTTGGATTTCATATTCGAATATTCCAACACACGCACACAACAATATAAAAACACAAATGTCAAATGAAACAGTGAAGAAATAGCAGTGGTCGATAAATAAGATTTATTAAGGTAGAATTTATTTTGTGTGAAGGAAATGTATTCTCCCCCCCAAATAAAAGTAAATAAATAAATTCTTGCAAAGTTTAACCCTGGTCAATTGTTGCATTTATGGAACAAAATACATGTATAATGTCATTTGTTGGAACTGCACCTTAATGATGTAAGAAACATCAAGAGTGTCAGTTCATGAGTGACTATGGTGTTGGTCTTCTGACCAAAAAGTTTTCCTTGAGACAAGCATAGCAGTGCTGCGATGAAGTAGTCAAGGTGACTGGGAAGTGGTCAAACAAACTGGGACATGGTTGTTCTGACTGAGAAGTAGTCAAACTGACTAATTGCTTAAATTGAATTGCCAGTCAATCAAACTGACTAGTAATAGATAATCGTTACTACTTAAAAGTTACTTTCATATCCAGGACTACAAAATGATAAACATCTTGCTTATTAATACATTTTAGATAAGTAATTTGACAGCCGCCATGCTGTCTCCAAAGCAGAAAATAAACGTGACTGTGCCCTGGTGGTCGTAATGAACAACTGTTATTAAAAGTACACTTGCACCATTTTAAAATAACTTGAGAAAATTCACAAGTAACGATTTATTAATAAAATTAAATGGTTTCATTTTGGAGTAACGAATAAAACGTTTTGTCAAAACATATAATACGTTGTAAAAAAAAATAAAACCAGTTCATTTTGCTTATAAATCGTTGTCTGTGGACAACCATTGAATTAGCATCGAGAAATGTTGCACACCCATTGAGTCTCTTTACAGAAGGAACAGATCAGTTTCAAGAAATCTATAGGAAAGAAATTTATGTTGCATTTAATAGACACAAGCAAAAAAAATGATATTCAGTTGTTACACAAAGACAAAGTTTTTCAGTTAAATACAGATATCAAATCTCATGAAGATATAATATTTGGGGGAGCTTTTCTTCATGGCTTTAAAATATCATTTCTCTTGGTATGAATCAGCTGTTGGAGTTATCTACACATCACCTGGTATGTACAATAACAGTTACATCTTATTGCATGTCATTTGCTATAAACAATAATTGTTAGACGAGTAGAGTTTTGTTAGTTGAACATTTTCAATAATATCAGCTGATTACTGTTACTTCTAATGTCATGTGAGACGAGTAGAGTGTTTCTAAATAGAAGATAAAGTTCCCAAATTCTTAGTGTTGTCGTTGACTTTCAGGTATTTTAAAACTACATTTTAGTGTAATACACCCTGTGGTAAACGTCTCAAATGCAACATTTTAAATAGTGTAAAAATCAACGTTCTTTATTTTGTAAATCATATTTTAGCTAGAGGGCGTATCACGTTAAGATCGAGTTAACCTTAAGATATTCAGAAATATAATGTACAAGAAAACTTGGAGAAATGTTGTTTTTGAATTGAGCACAAAGCTACACAATGGGCTATCTGTGCTCTGCCCACCACTGGTATCGAAACTCGGATTTTAGCGTGTAAGTCCGGAGACATACCGTTGACCCACTGGAGGGCACTTGGATAAATACCTAAAACAATAATTCAATTATAAATTCGGGTTATTGTGGATGTAAGCTCGTGGTGAAACAGTGAAGAACAAAGTTTGGTTTGAATTTCACACAGAGCTTCACTATGGCTATCTCAGATAGCCATCCATAATTTAGCAGTGAAAGACGAGAGGGAAGGTGGCTAATCATCACCACCCACCGCCAACTCATGGGCTGCTCTTTTACCAGCGAGTAGTGCATTGACCGTCATATTATAACGCCCTCACAGATGAAAGGGGAGCATGTTTGGTGTAACGGGGATTTGAACCCGCGACCCTCAGATTACGAGGCGAGTGCCTTATCCATCTTGCTATAACGGGTCGAAGCATCAAAAAGATAGAAGTTGTTTTTAGCCGTTAGGGTAAAACGATCAGTGTTTACGTTTTTTACTTTTGATTATCGCGAGTATTGGATTAATTTTATACAAGTAAGTTGACTTTTACGTTGGTGTAATGCTGATTGCTTGGTTGTAAAATTACAAATAAACTATAAAGAGAAAATAAAACTAATTACTCATGTTACGTGAAGTGAACGTTGAATCATTTTCACCAGATAAATCAAAATTACCCTCTAGCAAGAGAACACTGTTTCTAAATTCACTTGCCATAACAACACAAAACATTGATTTACGAAATTTCAAATTATTCTCAATTTTGTTCACAGTTATTTATTTAATTTTAGATGTTTCTTTGCCAGAAAGAGCTTAGCACGATGTAATAATAATTCATAATTAAGAATATATATAAATATATCGAATCTCAGTGAAAAACCTGCAGTAAAAGGAAGAAACTATCAAAATTCTCATATCAAAAATATTTAGAAACTTTAGTGAACCCCCTTTTGTTCATTAATTGCAACACACCATACTGTGTTCCTTTCATTATAAACCGGCCTGGCATGGCCGAGCGCGTTAAGGCGTGCACTCGTAATCCGAGGGTCGCGGGTTCGCGCCCACGTCGCGCTAAATATGCTCGCCCTCCCAACCGTGGGGGTGTATAATGTGACGGTCAATCCCACTATTCGTTTATAAAAGAGTAGCCCAAGAGTTGGCAGTGGGTGGTGATGACTAGCTGCCTTCCCTCTAGTCTTACACTGCAAAATTAGGGACGGCTAGAACAGATAGCCCTCGAGTAGCTTTGTGCGAAATTCCAAAAAACAAACAAACAATCATTATAAACCAGTCGTTTTTACACATATATTATTATTATTGCTATGTTGAATCTTCATATAATAGGTAAAATACGAATAAATATAAAAATGCTTGTTTTTCTATAAGTGAAGCTAATTAATTAGTTATTCATTTCATTGTTAGTTAATTTATTACAAAATGAGAGGTTTTTGGTGTTTATTTGTCTGTAATTCTCTTACTAGACTAGTTTATTTGAGTATCATGTACACAGTATTTTTGGAAATTCTATTGAAACGTTGTTTCTGAAATTAGGCCCAGTGTAATTTTTAGTGATTGTTATTTAAGAAATACATTAATTCCAAAATACAAAAAAATCTAGAAGAACCTCACCGACAAAACAAATTTACACGTGCTTAGTGTACTTTATTTGTATTTTATGTTCCAATAGATTGAAACATGTCTGAAATGCATTATTTGTATTGTACACTGGTTATAAAATAACTTCAGAAAATCTTTAAAAATGTCAATTTATACAGGTATAAGTTAATGTAGATTGAGCGCCAGTTAACGTGAAATTAACGTCTTTATTGCCACATGATGTCGCTCTGAGTTCATGCTAAAACACCTACTTCATGTGATAGTTTTTCTATTGCTCTGCTTATTAAAATCGTCACATATAGCCTTAAACGTTTGTTGTATTTAGGATTTGTGATACGTTAGTACTGTGCAGTGGAAGGTGGTTATTGAACGGAGTTAAGAACAAACATATAAATGTGGTTTTGAAACTCGTGATTCGAACATTGTTCCTGTACCACGAGATGCTCTTCTGTGAATTCCATGAAAACCAATATTTCATAGCGTGATACGATTCTTGAAAACTTTGGTAAGTAAAACTAGTTTTTCATACAGTTCTAGGTCGAATGACGTTTGTACAGAACCTGTTTTGTTACACTTTATTAGGTTTTGTGTATTTCATTCACATACAGAAAAGTGTGATTCGGCGCAGCTTGAACTTTGACCGTATTCCCCAGCTAACGCAAAGAATGATCAATATAATTTGAACTTTGACCCTATTTGCCTACTCATGCACAGAATAATCTCAATCTTAATAAATACCTCGGAATAGTTCAGGCCTATTCCCATCATCAACGATATGAACATCAACTGTAAATGTGCGAACTCGACATAATACCTAGTAATGGTTCAGGACTATTCGTATCACAAACAATATGAACAACAACTGCAAAAGTGTGAAAGAGACTAGATGCATATTACTTTCGGTCTGTGGTTGTGCTTTTAACAAAACTAGCCCGACTGCAAAATATCTTGGATCTGTAACTAAAATCGATGGATTTTCCGCAGATTTGAATGCTTGTACTCAAGTAAGGGTGGTTTCGTAATTCAGTTTGATGAATACTCGTTCACGATTAGTAATCCCACTAAATACATTTGGCTTTTCAGTTAACGTATTCAGAAGATGAGCTATGTCATAAACAGACTTTACAAAATGACTATACAGTAATGTCTGCACAATCCTCGAATGTCTTATAGATTCAGTGGATCTTTAGACAAAACAATAATTACTGAAACGTAGCAAGAACATTATGTAATATTAATGATAATACCACAATCCAGATCATACAGCAAAGATAGCCTCTTCCTTACTTCGTTTGTTGAGTTGCACTTGTCAATATCCAAGTTTAAGATCTAACGTGGAAAAATATTTTGGTGCAGATAGACTCAAACCTTCAAAATTGGTAAGGTTTCATGTTTATAGCTTCTTTAAATTCCATACAAAACCACATGGGTACAGTCTTTGTCTTCATGAGTAAAATAGGTGATGCTAGCTAATATGCGGTTATAATACTCATTCTTCTTTTATTTGTTCTATCTATTTGTAAACCTCAACTTGTTTTGCAAGGTGAAATATTCTGGCTAAATGATATACTGGGCTGAATATCAGGTATCAAGCTTGTTGAATATTCAATTGTTCGTTCTAAGTCATGAGTCTCACTGCAGAAGCTGTTTGGTTATTCTGTGAGCAAGATATGGAACCACCAAAGCTGATTACTTGTAAGACCTTAGTAGCCCTAATCAGGCTACTCTTGTAAGTTAGAAAATGAGGTGTCCTTATTTGTAAAATTAACATCAGATCTGTAGCGTTCAAGTGTGGCTACTTCTTGATGTGAAGTCCTTTGAGGTTCCATCTAGATTTGACTCAAATTTAATGGTTTATGTTCATGAGCTTAATGAAGATTTGTTAATTATTCATATCCTGGAGTGTTCTACCAACTATTAATTCATCAGAACACATTGAAGTGATTGGTTCTGTTATGGTTTAGTTACTGGGTGTAAATTTATTTTTTACAGATACCAGCAGAAGTGTCTCACTTCTTACTGATACAATAAATGCTCGACCCGGCATAGCCAAGTGGGTTAAAGCATTCGACTCGTAAACTGAGGGTCGCGAGTTAGAATCCCCGCCACACCAAACATCATCGCCCTTTCAGCCGTGGGAACTTTATAATGTTATGGTCAATCCCACTCTTTTTTGGTGAAAGAGTTAGCGGTAGGTGGTGATGACTTCCCTCTAGTCTTACACTTCTAAATTATGGACGATTAGCACAGATAGCCTTCGTGTAGCTTTGCGCGAAATTCAAAACAAACAAACAATAAATGCTTGCCTTATTGTTATGCGAAGTTTAACCACTTGTGGTATTATTGTCATAAAATGCTCAGGAATTTTCTGATCATATGCTGTAAAACTAATTAAACCAGTGTAATCTTGAGTAAATATTGTCATTGTCAACTGCAGGGCATCTTTAAAGATGTAAAGCTACTTTGATTCGGCCTAATTTGCACATTCTTTCTTTATGACGTATTTAATCCATGAAGAGCATGGACAAACCTTTCCATATTTTCTGAACGTTTGATTAAGACCTCTCCTTTCCTCTCTATCCTATTCAGAAATTTTTTATGGATACTTCTTTTTAATGCTATTCAAAACCATTTTTGATAGAGTAGTTATTAAGAATTGATACTTTCATGGCTCTCAACTGTAGGATTACTTAATGTTATTGAATTTGATCTTTTTAAACGAGAAGTAAATTGGATGAATTGCTTTTCGATATTGTAGCCATTCACTCTTGAAAGAAGTTTGAATTGGGTCTGGTATGCTTTGGATAACGTCTCACATCAAAGATGATTTCTTGGTTATCTGATGTTGAACTGACTAATTTAGAGAATTTTATTTGGTTGTTTAGTAGTTTCATAGCTTGAATAATCCAGCAATGCTCTTCAAAGACAAATGTAGTGGTAATATGTTTAGAATAAATGAATTCTTTAATTCCATTTTTGATATTAAATAGTGTTTTGGGTCGGACCTTTTGTGTCAATGCGGAAATATATGTGACTTATTTATTATTTGTATTTAATGAATCGTTTCCCAGGTTCTGTTAATAATGCTTTAAAGCTGTATTTCTGTGATATTTCTATGAATTTCTTGAAATTATTTTTGTAATATTTTAAATTTTCAATAGCTTCATCGATCTTATCTTCAGTAAAATTAATTTGTCGTTTAAATTTTCCTGTAAATTGTACATCTTCTTTTATCTCCTCTGCACTCTTCCTATCTTTTTATAATTTTTTCTCTTTCTTTTCGTTTTTCTTTCCATCTGTTTTATCATAGCCATAATGATTCCCACTTCACCAGGAGCTTTTGTAGTCATCTTGAACAAAATTTTAAGTTCTTTGAGAGCTCATTTTTATTCTCAATAAATAATCCCTTATTTCACAACAGTGTTATATTTTAATCTTTTATTGGCGAAATGTTATACATTAACTGGAGAAAATAATTTAACGTCCAGTCTACGTAAAAGATAACAAGTTAATTCGTTTAACGTTCACGAACTTAAACCTTGTGGTACTTTTTAGGTTGGCCTGGCAGGGCCAAGCGTGTTAAAACGTGCGACTCATAATCTCATGGTCGCACCCCGGTCGCGCCAAACATGGTCGCCCTTTCAGTTGTGGAGGCGTTATAATGAGACGGTCAATCCAACTATTCGTTGGAAAATAGTGGCCCAAGAGCTGGCGGTGGGTAGTGATGAATAGCTGCCTTCAATATAGTCTTACACAGAAAAATAAGTGACGGCTAGCGCAGATAGCCCTCGAGTAGCTTTGTGCGAAATTCAAAAATCAAACAAACAAACATTTCATGTCACATTTACAAGTGATGGAAACTGCCTAATACAAACATAGAAAATAAACCTGTACAACTTCACAGCTAAAACTAAAACACAGTAACTAATTCACTTATCTTCCTAAATATATTTTGATAATCTGAATTATAAGTGTTCAGTATAGTATTATTATATGTAAAGCATATTTAAAATTAGTCATCTTAAAAACAATTTTATACTAAAAAGTATTAAATTTTACCAAATGTTTGCTTAAGATCATATATTCTAATTGCCTTTTTCTTACACTGGGAAATTTCTTTTAGAAGTGGTGTAGGAACCATAAGACGCTTAACCCAATATTGTGTTCGCAAAGTTAGTGTCATGTACGACACTTATTCATTTTGCACGTACTTTGCTGCTTTCGAGGACGTCATAAGGGATATGACGTAACAGTTATAGTTCTCAGGGTACATACTTTGAAATTTCGTGATTAGTAACGAAGAAAAAGACACAGTTGTTTATTTTATTTATGATTTTACGATTCTTCTTTTCATTATATTTGGTGAGTTGTTTTCAGACTGAAGTATAAAATAATACACGTTACAACAGCTAAAATATAAGATGAAAGTTGAGACAGAGAAAATTATTTTTAATCTTGAAATTAAATCACTTTATATTTGTACAACAGTTTTAAAACAAATAAAACTTCATTAAAAAGTCTGATTTTTCGTGTACATAATCCTTAGATTGTCCAACAAACTTGTCATTCAACAGCTATTCCTGTTATATTTTTTCATTGACAAACAAAGTCTCAAACATTTAAATAACAGCATGTGCACGTTTTAATTGATGTGATATGAAGATATTCCTCATTCCTTGAAAGTTTCATTTTTAACGGTCTCGGACTCAGATTGATTAATAAAATATTGGGATACAACACAACTAAGAGAGAGAGAGGGATACAACACAAATAAGAGAGAGATTTAGGGATACAACACAACTAAGAGAGAGAGATAGGGATACAACATAATTAAGAGAGAGATTTAAGGATAGAACATAATTAAGAGAGATATTTAAGGATACAACACAACTAAGAGAAATATGTAGATACGCAACTTTCTTTAACCGATTATTTCTTATTGTAATTAGCGTCATGAAACCTTTGCTAAGGTTACATATATAAAAGTACCATTTACGAGAAGAGAATTTTGTTGATATTATTCTTAAAGTAACTTATAATAAGTTATGTTTGTTTATTTCATTTCTGAATTTCACGAAAACTACTTGAGAGCTCCCTGCCCCAGTCGTCTATAATTTAACATTCATGAACCACATGGAAGACCCCTTCTTGAGTCACCCCTTTACCATCCAATGGTGGAATTCACTGTCGCTCTATAACAGCCCCATAAAAAGGGCAAGCAAATCGAGTACCTTAAAAGACAATAATATTGGAAGTTGTTGCTATTTTTAAGTTTTTTGGCATATATCATTTTTTTCTGCATTATATTGTTAATTTTAGAAGAAAAGCGACACCTTAAATTAACCTTAACCTTAGAAGAACTATAACCCAAATTATATTTACAACACACACACACGTACATATTATCAAACAGACATTAAAAAATTTGAAAAAATTAATTTAGAGAACTTGAAACAAGTCAGTATGGTAAATTATCGATCTTTGTGAAAGGTGTTTTGTTTTCGGTTGTGTCCAATCTAATAAAGTTGACATTAGCTCGAGCACTTTTACTAGAAATGACAGGACTTCAGTATTTACCTTCGTAAAAGTGATCGATACCAGTCATCTTAGTTAATCTTCTTTAAAATGATTTTGAAACCTTAAAGATATTGTAAGATGTTCTCGTATCCTCAGTTTTAATTTTCTACGTTAAATCAAGTTTAAGCATATTTCAATAATTTTATCAAAATATAAGTCAAGTGTGTATATCACAGTAACTCTTGGAGAATAAAATACTACTTTACGACTTCACAAGTTATTTATTTGAAATACTTGAGTTAAAAATATTATTCATGAGATGTTATTAGAAGACCATATGAACTAGAAGTCCATGATTTTAATGTTATTGATTAGAGGAAAGGCAGATAATCACCACTACCTGTTGTAAACTTCTAGGAAACGCCTTCTCCAACGAATAGTGGAATGAGCCACAACGTTATAACAACTCTTAGACAGCAAAGACGAACATGGTCAGTGACAAGTCTTGATTTCACAACCAACTGATTGCAAACAGGGTGCTCAAACTAAAACACATGGTCAGTGAGTTATTTGATTTAACTGCCAAAATGTTATTGCTGGTTATTTGTATTGTATTCTAACATTAACGCATTGACAATGGTAGATTCTACCAACATTTTTCCTTTACATATCAACAAAAACAACTATTGCTTTTCAGAGAAATCTGTTTACAGCACGACAACATCATTGTTGACTTCTCCCTCGTAAAACACAAAAACAGTGATACCATTGTTAAATGCTTACTTATTGTTTTTAGTCGTATGGAAATTTACAACTTGTTTTTGATAAACGCATTTTATCCTTTCGTCTACTAAATTTTGTGCTTTAAAGCAAACTTGATCGAAATTTCAAATTTAACAAATAATGTTTACAACATCAAAATTGCGAGGTACAACTAAACTTGAAATTGTAACTGAACCAATGGTAAACTAGAGAAAAATATAAGGTATCCTCATTCGGTGAGTAAAAACATGGTAAAAGATAATAATGTAGAAATAAAGTTGGCAGACACATAGCAAACAAGAATAGTATTAGAATTACTAAACTTATTATTTTTGTTTTCAGTTACTTAGAAAGAATAAGTGAAGAACCGACACCATAGAAGGTGTAGAAGTGTTTGAATGAATACATACGCCAGTAATTAGCTTAGCTACACAAAATTAATAAAATAAAACAGTACATTACCAGATTCGAAAAGTGACTATTTATTAAAGCTAAATAATACCGTAATATACTTGGTATTGTGACAATTAATAAACCAGTAAAACGGTGCAACATTATAAGTGGTGTCAAGAAAACCCACTTGTAGATAAAAATATAAATGTAAAAGCGCCTCGTTTGGGTTGAGAAAATATTTTACGTAAAGGAGCGAACAACGATTTGACCTTCTTCGGTCATCGCTAGGTTCACTTATTAGGGGTTAGTTGTTACTTTCTATGTTCTCGAATGAAATAGATGTCATTTGTTCTATTGACAATTTTTTTGGTTTAAATTTCTTAGTTTTTTAACGATCGTATGAGCGTTTACTGTTAATAGTGGTGTTCTGTGTGCTAGTTCAGACATGATGGTAACAAATAAGTACAAATACACTGAGAAAAAAAAACAGACTTACACTTCTCGTACAATCATTGTGAGAAAGTAATAATCAGTGATGTCGAAAAAAACCCCACATGTAGGGAAAAAGATATATATTCGTAAAAATGGCTTGTTTGGGTGGAGAAAGAAGACCGAAGAAGGTCGAAACGTTGTTCGCTTCTCCACGTAAAATATTTTCTCAAACCAAACGAGCCGTTTTTACATATATATTTTTCAGTACAACATTATATATTTAAACTGATTGCTTAGTGATGTAGAGAAAATACAATGCTGTACTTGATGACCATAAAATTAGAAAATGAGAAAATGGTGTATTAGTGTCTTGAAATCGTATAAACTATAAATTTCGCATATATATGCTGAGGTAATTGTTATCCTTAAATCTCTGCTACCATGCATAGAGTTTTTGTTTTAACTTTTTTCATATCTTCCATTTAGTCCTTTCACCAGAATGTGAATTAACGTATGTAGGAGTGTTCTATTGAATTAAAAAAAGTTGACATAAGCCAGTAACTTTTATTCCGAAAACCTTTAGTTGACGAGAAGAAAGAAAGAAAGAAAACAATGATTTTTTTGATGAAGAAATATAAAAATAGGGTAAGAAAGTTACTAATTTTTCTCATAAACTTGTACTTGTTTTTCTTAGCATTTTTAATTTATTTACAGTTCTACTATTACAATGCAATACATTCCAATATGGGTAGTTAACAAAATTTGATTTAATATTGCAATTTAATTAACATCCAAAATAACACATTCATATCACATTAATTTCGAACGAAAACTCAGATATTATTTGATATTTCTTTCTTGTCTTACCAGCTTAGGAAGGACATTTTTATCATAAAAATGATTGTGAAAAATCCAATTACTGTACTTTAACCATTAGAAAAAACATTTTCATAAAAGAAATCAAGAATGCAATATATATTGATAGATTTAAAAAGTCGTAAAATACGAATTTTAACCACAGATTTTGTATTTGCAACAAATACTTCTAATAACTGAAAGAAACTTGGTTGCCAGCAAAGATAGAATGGTTCCTCTTGAATAGTACAAGTGCCCCAGAGCGATGGACCAATGTTAAGGGGGCATTTCGTGAAACCATGCTGTCCAGCTTCACCCCAACTCACTGTGTGTGCACACAGTTGATGAGCACATGCCAAGGTCAAAGCAATTAATAGACAGGACACCATGCGAATACCATATTTAAAGTATGGTAACAATTCTGGATTTTACTGACGAAAAACAAAAATACATCCTCGGTTTGAAGGATGGTAACAATTTTGAATTTTACTGACGGAAAACAAAAATACATCGTGCAATAAAAATAATCAATTGAACAATGTGAAAAAATGGACACAATTTTAGAAACGAACATTACTTAAAATCAAATTGAAAATAGCTCGGGAAGAAGGTATGATGTTTGGTAATTGAGGTCTATGCCCTAAATTCAATATAACGTAAAAAGATAATTTTCAGATAATATAAGTAAATATGATACTCATTTAGATATTATTAACATGTGAATAATATAAGAAAAATAATTTGACAAAACAACATAATTGAAGAGAACCAGGCTGTGATCAGAATATAAAGAAAACTTAAGAATATTAATTGGACAATGTTATAAAGTAAACACAATTAGTTACATATGCATACAAGTGATTGTATTGGGTACAAAGTTATATAAATGGTATTAAAAATAAGGCAAAATAGAGAATAAGTTACCAGTTTTAAAAATTGGTTTGGTTTGTTTTGGAATTTCGCACAAAGCTACTCGAGGGCTATCTGTGCTAGCCGTCCCTAATTTAGCAGTGTAAGACTAGAGGGAAGGCAGCTTGTCATCACCACCAACCGCCAACTCTTGGGCTACTCTTTTACCAACGAATAGTGGGATTGACCGTCACATTATACATCCCCACGGCTGGGAGAGCGAGCATGTTTAGCGCGATGCGGGCAGTTTTAAAAATAAATTATGAAAACTGAAAAATAACTGTACATGATTTGTGGTAGACGGAAACTGTAATGATAATCTGATATATACCTTAACAATCTTAAACAAGTGAGAGTATCTTGGACACCATAACTCAGTAAAGCAACTTGTTGACAGACACAAAAAACTGCCTCAGTTTAGAGGGAAAGATGACGTTGAGCCTTTACTGATCACATTAAAAATATTATTTGTGGAATGGTTAAATTAGTAAACTAAACTAACGTGGCAGGGGTTCAGTTTAGAGAGAGAGAAATCAGAAGAGTTCTCTCTCCAACTGGGGTGTTCAGTAACATTGTGGTTCCTCTTCGTTCCCTTTCGTGGATTGTTATTAAGATTAAATGGTAGTTTATATAAATATATATATATATTGTAATTATTATTCTTGACTATTTGGGTGGAGGATGTCTCTTTTAAATGTTGTCTTGGATGGAGGCAAAGGCAGCAGCGGAAAGGAAGCCCGGGAACTGTCCCTAAAGGAAGAGGTTGAGCAGGTATGAACATGAATATTGTTCAAATCCAGATCAAAAACAAAACAATTCAAACGGCACAATTCAGGGTCTGGCAAAAGAGACGCCTAGGCTGGGATCTATAAATCCAATGCCTGAAGATTTTGGTGTGGGGGAAACGGGAGTGCCCCGAGAAATCCCACTTTCACAGGACAGGCGCCGAAAGTTTTACCTGTCGTGTGCCCTGTATCTGAAAAGAAAGAATTCGTGATAGTGACGTTGATTGTATTTGTTTAGATTCTTTGTTGAGTAGAATGTGATTCTTGAAATATGTTGTACGGTGAAATGTGTTTTCTTGGTGCACTTGATAATTTGTGTAGTGATGCTGTTAGTTTGTTTCTTTTTTCTACTTTAAGATAATATTTGAGAGAGAGTTCTGTTATTCTGTCTCTTATCGTTGGTAAATTGCTAATTTGGTGTAGATATTTTGTTGGCGTTAATGACGGCAGGCCAAATGCGGATTTTAATATTCTGTTTTGCTGTATTTGGATATTCTGGAGAGTGTGATTTGACATGTTGTATGTTACTTGACATCCGTACTCTATTAGTGGACGGATGTAAGCCTTGAATATTTGTATAATGGTGTTCGGTGCACATTTCGATTGTTTGCCGGTTATGGTCTTTAGATATGAAGTCCTTTTTTCTGATGAATGAGTGTATATTTTTTATATGTTTTTTCCATGTTAGTTTTGTGTTGAAAGGAATGTGATGTTTTTACTCATGTTAATGGTTGTGTTTCCAAGTGATAATTTTATTTTTTCTAGATTTTTTCTTTGCTTCTTAAGTTTCCTATAGAAAGTAATTGCTTGTGTTTTTGTTGGGTTTAACACGACTCTCCACTTGTTGCTCCATGTTGTGACGCTGTTTAATGATTCTTGTACGCGGGACATGGCCATTACTGGGTTTCTGGAGGTGCTCCAGGTTGCGATGTCGTCTGCGTATTGTGAATTTTGTGTGTATGTTAAATTTGGAAAAGGTATGTCACTGACGAAAATTATGTATAGAAGTGTAGAGAGGACTGATCCTTTGGGTACTCCTGCCGTTATATTAAATAATTTGGATATAGTTTTGTTGACTTTTACTTGTGCTGTTCTATTTGTTAAGAAATTTGAGATCCATTTGACTATCGTGGGATTTATTTGTAGGTGATTTAGTTTATATATGATGGCGTTGTGCCGTACGCTTTCAAATGCTTTTTTGACATCTAGGAATACCCCAATGGTTATTTGATTGTTGTTGTAAGCTTTGTAGATAAATTCGGTGAGTCGCGTGAGGTGATCTGTTGTTTGTCTATTTTTTCTGGAGGCATTTTGAAATTCTGGGAGGATGTTGTTTGATTCACAAAAATGTAGGAGACGGTTGGAGATAATTCTCTCCATCAGTTTGCCAAGGCAACTTAGCAGACTGATGAGGCAGAAATTGTCTGGATTTGTTCAATTAATTTGTTTCTTGGGGATCGTTGTTATGATGGCTTTTTTCAACGTGTCGGGATAGTACCCGGTTGCTAGTGAGATGTTCACGATGTTTGTGAGGTGTTGCAGTAGGAGAGTGGAGCTTTTTTTCAGGATAATATTTGGTATTTGATCGTGTCCGGGAGAAGTGTTCTTCAAGTTTTTGATATTAATTTTTAGCTCGGTTGTGGTTATTTTTCTGTTGATTAAACTTGATTATGTTTCTAGTGTCTCGCCGGGAAATCGTGGTGAGAATAATGCTTGGTTTGTGTTTATGTAGCTATTGACATGGTGTTGGTGTTGTGCGTCGAAATCTACTGAGTTTAAATAGCTAAAAGAGGATTTGTAATAGTCATCTAA
Source organism: Carcinoscorpius rotundicauda (assembly GCA_011833715.1). NCBI lineage: Eukaryota > Metazoa > Arthropoda > Merostomata > Xiphosura > Limulidae > Carcinoscorpius > Carcinoscorpius rotundicauda. The sequence continues at coordinate 96,680 of MU034074.1, read as the reverse complement.
TAAGTTAGCTTTCTCTTCGTCTGTCCTTGCGATTTTGTTGTTATGGGTGATATGTTGTAGCATGTGATTTGTGTTTTTGTCTGAAGCGATACTCTTGAATTTTTTCCAAAATTCTTTTAGATTGTTCTTGTTTTTTTTTAAGTTTTTACAGAAGTTATGCTAATTGTTTTCTCTTACTATTTTGATTTCTTTTTTAATTTTTGTATTTGTTCTATTGATTTCTGTTTTAATGTGTGGATTGCGTGTGACGTTGTGTGTTCATCTTAATTTTCTGCGTTTGATTATTAGTGCGTGAATTTCTGTTGTTAAAGTCCATTGAATAAGTGATTGTTTTCTTTTTCATTTAGGAATTGTGTTTTTAATGGCTTTTTTGTGGCTTCTGTAATTTGATCAACATCGTTGTCTGGTTCTGTTTTGTTATTTAGATGTTCTATTGGATGGGGTATGTATGAGTCCATAGAGGCGTTAAAAGCTGGCCAGTATGTTTTAGAGTAGGTGTAGGCGGACGAAGTCACGTACGCCACAGCAGGGAGGCGCCGGTTAATCATCCTGGGGAAGTGGTCACTGGTGATTTCATCATGTACTTTAAAGTCAGATATTCTGTTTACCATGTCCTTGGGTGTTACGTTTTTTATTGCGGACTGAACGCAACAGAAAGACACAGATAGCAGCTTGTTTAATTTATTATAATTATCTACTCATGTGATAGACACAAGATATATTATCTAATGGCTATAACAGATATCCAATTTCATCCATCAAAACAACTTACAATACAAAAAGTACTGGCCTGTGCTTAATAATATGATCCAGGATAAGTGTCCAAATCCGAAATCCAAAGTTCCAATCTAGGCGTTGAATTCAGTCCCACGGAGAAATTTTCGAAGTTTGAATGGGTAATTTCAAACAAAAGTTCACAGTCCAATTCCTATTGACTTTCGATATAATCCGTAATCCGACTGAATTGTAAAAGTTGACGGAATAAAAGTTTTCACCGCTTTAGTCGATCTAGCTCTATTCACAAATTCAGTTTAAACGTTCTCAAACAAGACAAAGTTCTTGATCCGAATAAAATGGATGACTTACTTCTTGACCCGAGTAAAAGTGGCTGATTCTCTTTCCCCCGCATCGTCATCTGTTTATATACTATTCGCGTGACTTCCCAGAATTCCACAGTACAAAAACCAGGCCAATACAAGTGATAAATCTCTTTAGTTTTAAAAATTTCTAAATGAATTTTAATTAATTCTAAAATGTTATTTTAAATCTCACCGATTTAAACCTCAAAATAATAATATAAATATAGAATTATAAATAATAAATCTGGGAATTCAAATACGACGTTATATGATATTTACATGACATTTACATAACACTCGACATGGTTGTCGTTTACATAACATTTACATAATACTCTCGACAACATTTACATGATATTTACATAACATTGGGTGCGATGTGAAATCGAGTACATCGTATGGTCCGTTAGCAGCTGAAAAGTGTGTAGGTGTATGGTCGTCAATTAGGTGCATTTTATTGCTAGAGATGAAATTATTTAAGCATGATCTTCTCCGTGTGTCTCTGTTACCCCATAATTCTGAATGTGGTGAATTAAAATCTCCAAATTAGTAAAAATTTCTTGTTAACCACAATATGTGCTTCGCCAAGGCTAAGCAGTAAGAAAAAGGAAAACAGTGTGGTCGACCTACTGATATGATGGCATGGTAAATTATTTCTGATAAGTTATTTGTGGGAGATGGAAGATATCTTCTAACTTTTGTCAAACTGATGCTGTGAGAGGACATAGCATAAATAAATGGAACACCGTATCCACTAGGTCTCTAGATATAAGGCAGGCTTTTATTTCACATATGTTTTGGACATAGTGCCATTTCCTCATTGGATGATAGTTGTGGTCAATCCAAATCGACACTATTCATATGGTACCACACTTTATTCCACGAGATGTGAGGTGTCCAATGTACTATCCTTAGAAGAGTTAATGAGGTGAAAAGAAGATATAGGGAAGAAATATACTGGGTCTAAATACCAAAATCACGATCGTTCTGTGTGAGAATATAAACTGTCTGAGAAGTTGAAGCATAAAAAGTAGGAGGGTCAAAACAGATAGGGGTGGAAAGAATGTGGGTTTTATTAAAGTATCTGATCTCAAACTCTATGTGGTAGGTACTGAGAAAATGATAAGGATGACTGGTTTAAAGAGATTGCATAGTGTTAAATAAAGTGTAGTAGTGTAGTGTATAAAGCAAGGCACTTGATGGGTAAAATCAGAATACCAATACCTCCTCTGGAAGATAGAATGTCAATTGTCAAACGTATAACCAGTTGAATTTTATAGTTCCATATAAATTCAAAAATTAAATATTCAAGCCATAGGGCAATGTTGTCTGGTGGAAAGTGGATGTCCCCTACCAGAGAAGAGGTATAATTTAAAATAATGGATAAAAAATTATTAAGCATAATCATATTCATTACAAAAGTTATGTAAAATAGATTGAAGTATAATACTATAATTTTAGCATACATTAAATATGTAGTACTGAAGAATCTTTACGTTGTATTTCATTGTGACCAACGTTTTCGTGCAATTTTTTGATGTTTAGCTATATGCTGTAAGAGACCCATATTGATCATAATGTAATGTGCCGAATCATCAATGTGTCATTTGAGTAAATGGGAACAGAAAAATATAGTTTTTAATTAGGACTTTTAAATCTACACTACATAATTATACTTGTATCGTAAATAGTTTTATTTCTTTTATTAATCAAAAACTATAATTAAAATAACACTTGTTTTATTACCTAAACAAGAAAGGGAAATGAGAAGAATCTGAAAGAAGCATTGTAGATCAACATCATTTTTAAAATGGATTTTACTTTTCTCAGAGTTACTCTGCACTTACTCAAAGGCATAGTTGAGCTATACCAAGAGATGGGTCTATATCCTGATAATGCTACGTGTTAAAAGATGGAAATAGTAGTAAATGAACATATTTTCATAGAAACCTATTTTACATTGGCTTAAGAATACACAACTGAATAGAGTAAAACTATAGCTTAATAAATAAGCACTTACACGAGCTTTTCACTAGTATCTATATATATATATATATACACACACACACGCGCTTTTTTATCGAAAGATAGAACTTATACGTTTATATTAAAAGTATTCTTAAAAGTAAGTGTAACCATCTTTACCTTTACAAATTTAACAATTGTTACAGTGAATTTTCACGATTTTTTATTTACAACACTAAACATTCTAAAAATCTTCACCAAACTGGTGTATCAACAGCTAATCTTTCCATCACGCTGAACTATTTCATAGCGCTGTCAAAAACAAAAGGTACAGATAAAAAAGGTAAGACAATTAAGATTTTCGAACAACATATAAATGACAGAGGAATATCACAGTATGTGTATATTTTATTATGCATAGACAAATATATAAATCTTGCATATACTCTGACACTAATAACAAGAGCTACAAATTATGAAACAGGCAAAACTTCGTGAAAAGTGGTAAAATTGACGAAAGGATGGGTAACATGCTTATTTGTTAACAGCTTTGACAGCTAATATAGCAAACTGATATGCAAAAAGTAATTAGTATGTTCTTATACACATAGCCTTAAATATTCAATACAAATAATAGACTTTTGCTAGAGTAAACTACATTTAAATAAAACATTCGTATAATATGTATCTCAGGAAGTTGTTCGTTGTTTTATTAGAAAAAGTGTTAATACCCATACCGGCCGTCTTGGGATGCATTTTTCTTTCAAGTGGGTTTCTCGTCATCACCAATTCTTATAATATATAGACATTCCAACTCTATAATGATGCCTTATCTTAGTTTTTTCGGTAATAGAGTTCGATAATAGATATTCAATGAAAAGATTTATTTGGCAAATCTCCTTATACAATTATTATGTTTGCTTATAGCATAATGGAGAGCACGTACTAACTTTTAGTAAACAGATAGTTGGACATTTAGCGATTATTTATGGTAAAGTTCTGACAACGCATCCAAAACTGGTAAAACGCGTCTATAACATAAATTTTATATTTCTTTTTAACAAGTTTGGCAAAATTTTTTCGTCATGCAGTTTAAACAGCATTATATAAAAAAGGACCAGAGGGGTCGTTAAATTAATAGAATAATCCTTGTTTTACCTATTTTTAACCTATTCTTTGCATTATATCATTATTTTTCCATGTTTTGTCCTCTTTTCTACTGTGAAGTTTTTGATACAACAAGTAACTTTTGATAATGACTCCTGAACTGATAAGTTTCCAGTTTTATCACCAATGTATTGTTAGCGTGTTGTCATCGCTAACGTTTACGTTAATACGCTATATAACAATACATTAAAGTTCTATTGATACAACAATACTCTTCAGTGTTTCACTATAGCTAAAAGTAGGCAAATTAACTATTAAAATTTGTTAAAATACACCAATTTGTAAGCATCAAATGACGGTGAATATTGTGTATTAAAGAAAAATCTTGATTTATCACAGGAAATCATTATATTAAAGAAACGGGTAAAACCTATTCTCATAATTAACTGTATGAGCAACAATTATAAAGGTGTGAATGAGATTAGAAACATAATAGTGCTGTAGGCTTATTTATACCATTAACTGTATGATTAACAACTGTATATGTGTTAATAACATTAAAAACTTATTACTTTAGGCCTATTTATATAATTAGCTATATATAAAGAAATACAACACTATGAACTTCATTAAATATATAATAGAGGTCTAGGTCTATTCATATCATCAATTACGTGAACAACTTTAATGGGACAAGCAAATTTAATTAAACAAAATATAATTATTAACATTTTTGTTTATATTATTTTTAACTCGGAATAACGATAAGAATTAATAGCAAAGTATTATTTACTTATTTTACTTCCAACGCTGATTAATTATGACTAATTTTTTATTTGAATACATTTTACTATCATTCAAAATAACTTCCAAACAAGCGAGATTAAGTTTTTTTTTCCTGAGAGGAATAAATAACCACAGGGAAACCAAAATTATTAAAAGTTTTTCCGAAATTATTCTAATATCAGGTTTACTTTGTTTGTCAATTAATGTAAATTAACATGCATTTCAAAAAAGTGATAAGACAAATATTACATTTAAAGTTTGTAATATATATATGTATGTTTTTTCAATTCATTAGTAAATGTTATCGTTTGCAGGTGTTATATACTAATACAGATACTCGTTATTATAAGATAACCATGTAGCCAGAAGCTTCATTTGCGAAGACAAATACAGAGCCAGTGTCTACCCACAGTCAGTCCTTCTGTGCAAGTACACCGTGGACCACACAGTCTGAGGCTGTTAACAACCCTAATGAAACAATAACTGTACACACATCTGAAAATCAACAGACCAATGAAAATCTTACTAACAGCAACAAACCACCATTGATCACGCGTCGCCAGTTGTTAATACTTCTCATCATAACCTTCTCTGTTCTGAGTGAAGCCAGTTGCTACTCTATTTTGGCTCCTTTCTTCCCAGAAATGGTAATAGAGTTATAGTTAGAGTATATTTTATAATATAATCTCTTTATATGATAAAATATTACATTTTTTCACGTTTCACTGTATAATTTTTCTCTGCCTTTTCATCACTGTTGCTTTATATTTAAAACACACTAATTCCCATCAATATATGTGTGAAAACGGCTGGATTGGGTTGAGAAGATTTTTTTTCCAGAGGATTGGTCATCGTCAGGTTCACAAAAAAAGAAAAAGGTAACTGACCGTAAGCTAACAACATGCTTGAAGAGGGTTGTGTAACTCAGAGTAGGAATGTAGAGGGCGTGCTTAAATGTTTGATAATATTTATCAATATAGGTGTAAAGGCCTTCCTTTGTATTGGTTTATGTTGGGCTTGAATTGTTGTACAAGTAAGGTTTCTTTAATTTTGCGTTTCTTTATGTTTGTATCTTTATTTAGTAATTGGGTGTTTTCTATGGTTATGTTGTGTTTATTTGACTTGCAGTGTTCGAAAACGTGTGAAGGTGACGTTTAATGTTTTTTAAATCTGGTTTCCATTTTTCTACTTGTTTCTCCAATATAGAAATCGTGACAGTTATGACATTGTATTTTATAAGTAATGTTGGTGTGGTGTTTGTCGGTGTACTTTTCACACAGTATAGACCTTAGTTTTGTGCATGGTTTTTGAATAAATTTGGTATGAACTGGAATGTCATATTTTGTTACTAGTTTTTGTCACATTTTGGTTATTTGTCTGTTGATGTCAGGAATATATAGTGTGCAGTAGTATACGGTCTCGTATTTTTCGATTCGTGAGAGTTATTTACTTTTGTCATTTGATTTTCCTTTTTGTCTAGGTGTGTGCGTATAATGTTTTCTTCGTTTTTTTGAGGAAACTTAATTATCTTGATGAAGTATTGTTTTATTTTTTATAATTTATCGTCAATTTTATCTGGTGATATAGTTTTATGGCTGTACTTATTTGGTTTCTTAGTATGCTGAGATTTTGTGTTGTTTCGTATGCTGAGTCCCAAGAAATGTATAGTCCAGTATGGGTGATTTTCCGGGGAATTTGTGTTTTAAATTATGTATCAGTTAGTGTAATTTTGAGGCTAAGAAATGATATTTGATTCCTTTATTCCTGTTCACATGTGAAGTTAATGTTCGGATATGTAGAGTTAATGTGATTGAAAAAAATTAAGTGTGTTTCGGTAGATATGAATCCCGCTATCGTGTCGTCTGCATATATGTACCAGTATAATGCTTTGTTAATTGCTTGTGTTTTAACTTGTGTCATAAAAATATTAGCTAGCAATGGTGACAATTGGTTGCTGGGAATATGTATTGATAAGTTAGGATCTCGAAAATAGAGTTCCGAGGCTATCTTGCAAGCTTTAGCGTTTGGGACTGCTATAAAGAGGGATATAACATCGAAACAGGCCATTAAGGCTTTATGATTACGTTAATTAAGATTAGACTTGAAATTAAAAGAGTCATTGATAAGTGAGCTGGCTGATGTTGCATATTTGGAGAATGCCCATGCTATGTATTTGCCAAGATCGTAATTAAACGATTCATATGTGGACATTATTGGTCGTAATGGACAATCTGGTTTATGAGGTTTGGGGATTCCATATATTTGTGGTGTACGTGAATCGGTTTTGCGTAAGTAGGAATAAAGTGTTTGTGAAATTGTGTTGGGTTTTTCACCTTCAGTGGTATTTCGTTGAGTTGCGTTTCGTGTGTTTTTGTTGGATATTTGTGTATCAGTGTATTTGTGTCTGCTATCGGTCAGCTACCTATTTCTTTCTTTGTGAACTGACGATGACCAAAGAAGGTCGAAACGTTGTTCGCTCCTCTGAATAAAATATTTTCTCAACCCAAATCAGCCGTTTATACATGTACTTTTTTCTCTACAAGTGGGTTTTCTCGTCATTACTGATTATTAGTTCCTATCAGTATGCCTTGCCAGAAAAACACATTTCATATCGTTATGTCTTGAAGAGTACAAGTTTCATGTTCTCATGCGTTGCTGTAAGAATACAATTTCTCGTTACGTGTTCTCTTATCGTCATCCCTTGCTTAAAGTACGAATGTTATTTTTGTAATGCATAACTTAAAAAACCACTTGTTGTCGTTGAAAATGTTTTCGATTATCCTGAGCCATTGTTTTGGTCACATTTGATGAGGTATGCTCCAGTCATAAACCACTGTTTTGGCAACACTTGGTGGAATGTGATAATATGTGTACCAAGTCCCTTTAATCTTCACATCCTCAAAAACTGTATCGAACTCAGTAATGTCGAGAAAACCCATTAGTAGAGAAATATATCTGCTAAAAACGGCTTGTTTGGGTTTAGAAAATATTATACGTAGAAGAACGAACAACGTTTCGACCTTCTTCGATCATCTTTCTCAACCCAAACGAGCCATTTTACTTATATATTTCTCTACAAGTGGGTTTTCTCGACATCACTGATTATTATTTCATCAAGGCGATTGTACGAGAAGTGTAAGTTTTGTATTTTTCTCTGTACAAAAGTACACCACTATTAACAGTACACGCTCACACGATCATAAAGAAACTAAGAAATTTGAACCAATGAATTTTCAATAGAAGAAATGACATCTATTTTATTCAACAATGTAGAAAGGAACAACTAACTCTTAACTTTGTAAAGGTAAAAGTTTCAAAAATTTTTTTAAATACACAAACATTATCCAAAATCTACAGAAAAAAAACTTCTTAAAGCCATGTTGAGCACAAAATACAAAGAACTACATTTTTTACAAAAACAAAAAATGATCCTTGACCATCAAACGGCATGTTGCATTAAATCAGAGATTTACGGATTTATACAACGAAACATAAACCAAATCAATACTAAGAACGAAAGAGATAAAAAGATTTGCCACGATAAAAAACGAGAAAAACTAAGATGCAAAAAACAGAAAAGACACCAAAACGACACACCGTTGACTGACCTCATAATTAACAGATCCGACCAACAATCAAACACAGACGAGATACATCTTCTAAACAAAGAACTTCGCAATAGCAACGAGGTATGTTCTAAAAACATGTTCTAAAACATGTTTAGAAGATCTAGCCAGGAGACTTATGATACTTTCTACAGAGAAGAAAAACAAGTAAACAACAAAAAACAACCAACAGAAAGAAGACAACTTAGATAAATTTATTGACATCCAACAGCCAAACTTCCCAGGTAAAATTACATATTTATATTTTTTCAGAAACGCCTAAAAACAACATCTTAAACGATATTTTTCAAAGAACTTTCTCTCAAAACCATCAACATAATTTCACAAAACAGAAAACCAATCTCACAAAAAGAGACATTAATTCCATTAAAAACCTAAAACAAAATTCTAAAAGCAGATAAAGGCAACGCTATAGTCAAAATGAACACGAATGAATACATTCCAAAAATTAAGAACATCAGACACGAACAAATTTTAACCAATACACACAAATCCAACAAAGTTACATGAGACGCAACTGAACAAATACTACTACAAATGAAAAAACCAACACAATTTCACAAACACTTTATTTCTACCTACGTAAAACCGACTCACGCACACCACAAATTTTCCACATCCCCAAACTTCATAAACCAGATTGTCCACTACGACCAATAATGTTCACATATGAATCGTTTAATTACAATCTTGGTACATACATAGCAAGGGCATTCTCCATATATGTAACATCAGCCATCTCATTCATCAAAGACTCTTTTAATTTCAAGTTCAATCTAAATCAACTTCACCATAAAGCCTTAATGGCCAATTTCGATGTTATATCCCTCTTTACAGAAGTACTAAACGCTGAAGCCTGCAAGATAGCCTTAGAACTCTATATCCGAGACCCTAACCCAACTATTGATATTCCCAACAACCAATTAGCAACCCTCATAGAATTCACTACGATGAAGACAAACTTCATATTTAACAACCAAAACTATGTGCAAACAAATGGCCTAAGCATGGGCAACCCAGTATCACCAGTTCTAGCCAATAATTTTATGATAGAAGTTGAAACACAAGTAATTAACACAGCATTACATCCACAACTATACTGGTACAGATGTGTAGATGACCATGTTGCGGGATTCAAATCTACAGAACACATACTTAATTTTTCAATCCTATTACCTCTGTATATCCAAAATTAACTTCACATGTGAACAGGAAAAAACAATAAAATATAATTTCTTAGTCTTAAAATTATAAGAATCGACAAACAATTCAAAACAGAAATCCACCAAAAAATCACCCATACTGGACTATACATTCCTTGGGACTGTGCACATCAAACAAAACCAAATCTCAACACACTAAGAAACGAGATAAACACAGCCATCAAACTATGCTCGCCAGATAAAATTAACGATGAATTAGACAAAATAAAACAATACTTCAACATCAATAAGTTTCCTCCACAAACCGTAGAAAACTTTACACCCACACACCTAGACAGAAAGCAAAATCAACTAACAAAAGTAACTATATCTCACAAATCGAAAAATCACGAAAGCATATACTGCTGTATTCCATATATTAGTGACATCAGCAGAAAAATAACCAACATTCCGCAAAAACTAGTAACAAAATATGACATTCAGGTTATTACCAAATTTATTCAAAAACCAGGCTCAAATCTAAGGTCTATACTGTGTAAAAACTATAATGACAAACACCACACCAACATTAATTATAAAATACAATGTGATAACTGCCACTACTTCTATGTTGGAGAAACAAGTTGAAAAATGGAAACCAGTTTCAAAGAACATTCAAAGTCACCTTCACACGTTTTCGAACACTGCAAGTCAAATAAACACAAAATAACCATGAAAAACACTCAAATACTAAACAAAAAAACAAATATAAACAAACGCAAAATTAAAGAAACCTTACTTATACAACAACTTAAACCCAAAATAAACCAATATAAAGGAACGCCTTTGTACCTATATTAATATAATAAAATAAATAAATTATATATTCAAACATCTAACCTGACGACGACCAAAGAAGATCGAAGCGTTGTTCGTTCTTCTATGTAAAATATTTTCTCAACCCAAACGAGCCTTTTTTGCACATTTATAACTGTGTCGAGCTGTTTATTAGAGTTGATGAAGCAGTTATCTCTACCTTATTGACATTAGTAAAAGCTGCAGTAACACACAGCATGTTTTTCGTCCTGTGGTTTCTGTGTTTGTAACACAATAAAGAGGGTGCAGAGTACGTGGCGTTTTTATCCATACCACTTGTACTACTGCAACTTGCATTACACTTATGCACGAAAAAGAATTTCACTGTGTTTGTAGATGAGCTGTCTGACTGGAAAATGAAACTCGACTCGTTGGTAAACAAAATATTGATCTAAGTGTTCTTAGCACCATTACAAGCTCGTTTCTCTTTGTCTTTTGTAAGCAAAATGTGTCTTATTATGTTTAAAATCTACTATTATCAGAATCGACAGATAGAGACCCATTATTTGACTTTTCGTTGCTTTATGATAATGTCCGAGTAATTATGCTACTTAATTATGTAAGCTCTTTAATTTCTGCTGTTGATATTTGAAACTAATTCTCAACAGCCTGTATAGATTTGTCTGACTTCTAAAAAAGTCTACTGAGAGTAGTTTGAATTCCACAATTTTTCTTTGAGATTAAGATTTATTGACGAACAGTCTGAAGCGTTTAGTGAAATAGATTAATAATGGACTTCTTGCTTGAAAATTTCTTTGGCATTTTGATCCACTTTCTTGGATCATCTTTAGTGATCCACCTGCCAACCATGAGCTTGAAAGTAATTTGAAGCACGTTGAACTATGTAATTCGAAGGGTCAAACAAAACAAGGGCGTGAAAAACCACTATACATATATCAAAGGATTATTTATTCATCTGTGTATCACATTACAGGACCGGCATTTGGATGTCCATTACAATGGGTTGAGGTGACATATAATGGGGGTTATTTTTCTAGATCCGGTTGCTTGTGTAAATCACATTAAGGATTAAGTTATTAAAAGAACATCCTTCCCAGATTAAACAGTGAACAACTTTCTTTACGTGTCCCAAGTTAAAAGAATCTACTGTTTAATTGGAAAGGGAACAACCATTTGTACGTGTTTTTTTGTTAGAACGACCTACCTTAAATTGGAACTTCAATAACCTTCTGTAAGTGTTTCAAATTAAAAGTTGGAACAATTAGATCTACGTGACTTGTCAATATACCTCAACAACACAATTAATAGCATTTTTAAGACGTCGTACCGACCAGATTTAAACTGCTGTGAAATTTCAACTTTTGTATGATGTTTCAACAGACAGTAAGGTTCTAAAATAAATACTGCATTCTACAATTATGTATTCATAACTCGTGAGATTCCCCAGCCAGAATTATAATGAAAAAAAATCCTTTCTTTAACTTATTTTTTATGAATTGTATCATTCTAATGATATGGTGAAATTATATTAATTATTTTTTAAAAGTAGAGGCTGTTTTTTACTTCCAGATTTCCTTTGTAAATGCCAAGTTTTTAGTCAACGCAGAGATATTCTTTGCTGGAGGATGATCAGTTTTGTTCGCGTAAGTTTTAATATAATATTTAGTTAAATTTCATAATTAACTGTATAACCTAGGGAAAGATGAATTTACTAATTTTTACAGAAAAACACCAACAACAAACACGTCAGCAAGTACCCATGAATTCAAATAAACACATATTTAAATTACTCGTGTTCATTTTTTTTCCAGTATTCTGGATCTATCTCCTACAGGAGCAACATTTTTTACATTATGTCTGGTTGTAAGAATGTTAGAGGCGTTTGGATCATCCGTAATGTTTATTATCAGTTACACCATTATTGCCAAAGAATTCAACGAACGTAGGGCGACAGCGCTGGTAGGTGGACGAGATTCTTGCAGTTTGAAAGTTTTATAAGCTTAATATTTGGCACAACCCCAGCATGCTTTAGTAACAGACAGATTTACACATGTAGCAAGATATAACTAGCTCTAAACATAAAATAAAAGCTCAGTGAGGAGTTAACTTCAAGCTAATTCTGCTAATATTTTCAAATCTATACAAAGTTTTTGAACATGTAAATACTATTCCTTACAGAAAAAGTAATGTCTATTGATGGTTATCTGTTTAACAAATACAACACGTATTAGACAAGATGATAATTCAGGTAGTTCTTGTATTTACACTGTCAGTGAATTAGGTAATAAAAGGTTTTACAATATATTATATTATACTATTTTAATGTATTATAATACTTAGGCTACAATTGAAATGTCCTTTGGATTAGGAATCACTATTGGGCCAAGTGTTGGTGGAATATTATATCAGGTAAGTTTATCTATAATCAGATATTTGTTGGTAAAGACATACTGTTTTATGTATACCTAGATATTTGTTGGTAAAGACATACTGTTTCATGTGTACCTAGATATTTGTTAGTAAAGACATTCTGTTTTATCTATACCTAGATATTTATTAGTAAGGATACGTTGTGTGATTCTAAAGAGAAGTCCCCCAGTGGCTCAGCTGTATGTCTGGGGACTTACACGCTAAAATCCGGGTTTCGATACTCGTGGTAGGCAGAGCACAGATAGCCCATTGTGTAGCTTTGTGCTTAATTCAAAACAACAACAACAATCTAAAGAGCAATAGTGCTGTTAAATAGAGCTAGAATTATTTTAGATTTCGTTACGAGCAGTATTGAAAATGTCACCTGTAGTTCTTTATTCTACGAACACAAGTGAAATAGATATATTCAGAAATAAGTATACGCTGTTTAATACCTGCTTTAATTTTGTATCTGTATACATGTAGTGTAAACATGCTTTAATTCTGTATCTGAATACGTGTAAGTACACATCCTTTAATTCTGTAGTCCAAAACTTGTACACATTCTTTATTTCTCCAGTTGAATAAGGAGACAAATTATTTAATTCTGTAGTCCAATACTTGTACACATTCTTTAATTCTCCAGTTGAATAAGCAGACAAATTCTTTAATTCTGTAGTTATATATGTGTACACATTTTCCAATTCTGTATTCTAATACTTGTATCCATCTTTAATTCTGTATTCCAATACTTGTACACATTCTTTAATTCGTAGTTGTATACGTGTACACATTCTCTAATTCTGTACTTGTATACGTGTACAGATTCTTTAATTCTATAGTTGCAAACGTCTACAAATTCTTTAATTCTGTTGTAGAATAAGTGTATATATTCTTTAATTCTGTATTTGTATACGTATATATATTCTTTAATTCTGCAGTTGTTTACGCGTACACCTGCTTTAATTCTGTAGTCCAATACTTCACATTCTTTACTTTTGTAGTCCAATACTTCACATTCTTTACTTTTTTAGTCCAATACTTGTACACATTCTTTAATTTTGTAGTCCAATACTTGTATACATTCTTTAATTTTGTAGTTCAGCACTTGTCCACATAGTTTAATTTTGTACTCCGATACTCCTTCACATTATTTTATTCTGGTGTTATATACGTGTACGCATACTTTAATTCTGTAGTTGTAAGCGTGTACATATTGTTTAATTCTGCACTAATATACGCGTACACATTCTTTAATTCTCTGGCTATATACGTGTGCAGATTTATTTATATATGTAATCCAGAAATTGTACACATTTCTAAATGCTGTAGCAATATACGTATATGCATTCTGTAATTGTGTAGTTGCAATTTTTTTTTCTGTAGTTGAGTGTATACCCCTACACATTCTATATTTCTCTTCTCAAGGACTCTTCCATATAACACTCGTAATAAAACATTACATTATTCCATTTGGTACCGCAATTGAAGCGTGTTACTTCTATATATCCTCCATTTTTATACCGTAACAATATGTGTCTCAGGAAAACACATTTTTGTAAGTTACAGAGCTATTAAAGAAATTCAGAAAAAAAATTATTAACCAGGTTGGAGGTTACATGCTGCCATTTTTCGTTCTTGGAGGAATATTGTTACTTTTGGCCTTGATAATGTTGTTGTTTTTACCTAATACAGGTAAAAACAGTCATAAAACAAGTCAATATTATGTTATTTTACATTACAGCACTTTTGACATCACTAATAATAATACGGTTACTAATATTTAGTTTTACTTTTCCAATACAGGTAAGGTCAGTCATAACAATATGATTATTAGCATTCAGTTTTACTTGTGAAACATATGTAAGGTCGCTTATAAGAAAATGGTTATAAGCATTTAGTTTACTTATTACACAAATAAATTCAGTCATACCAGTACGGTTTCTCGTATTTAGTTTTACTTATCAAACACAAACAAAATCAATTACAACAATAAGATGCCTAGTATTTACTTTCTCTTATCAAACACAGGTAAGATTAATTATAATGATATGGTTATACTAGTATAGTGTTACTTATGAAACACAAGTAAGATCTGTTATAACAATATGGTTAAAATGTATTTAGTTGTACTTTTCAAACAAAGGTAACACTAGGTATAACCATATAGTTATTATTTAGTCTTAACTGTCAAACAAAGGTAAGATCAATTTTAAGAATATGGTTATTATTATCTAGTTTTACTTGTCAAACACAGGCAAGATCAATTATAACGATATGGTTACTAGTATTTAGCTTTATTTCTCAAATACAGGTAAGATCAGTTATAACAGTATGATTACAATTATTTAGTTTTTTTTATTACACAAAGGCTAAAGTCTGATATAACAGTTTGGTTATTGCTGTTTTGGTTTACTTGTAAAGCACAGGTAAAATCAGATACAACAATATAGTTAATAGTATTTAGTTTTATTTTTCAGACACATATATGACCCTTCATAACAATATGGTTAGTATTTAATTTGACTTGTCAAAGAAAGGTAAGATAAGCTATAACTATATGCTTAGACGCATTTAGTTGAATTTATGAAACATATCTAAAATCAGTTATAACAATATGGTTACCAGTAATAAGTTTTATTTGTCACACACAGGTAAGATCAGTTACAGCAGTATGGTTACAAGTATGTAGTTTTACTTAGGAAACACAGGTTATATCAGTTATAAGAATATGGTTACCTGTATTTAATTTTACTTATCAAGCACAGGTAATCAGTTGTAAAACTATGGTTATTAGTATTTAGTTTTGATAGTCAAACAATGTAAAATCAATTATCATAATATAGTTTTGATGATTAAGTCTTACTTGTCAAACACAATTAAGATCAGTTATAAGAAAAGATTTCTAGTATTTAGTTTTACTTGTCGAACACGAGTGAGATCAGTTATAACAATATAGTAATTAGTATTAAGATTTACTTTTTAAACATATGTAAGATCAATAATAAAAATATGATTATTAGTGTTTAGTTTTACTTATCATTTACACTTGAGATCAGTTATAATAATATGATTATTAGTAATCAGTTTTACTTAACAATGAGAAGTTAGGTCAGCAATAACAATATATTTGTTAGTATCTAGTTTTATTTATTACATACAGGTGAGATTGGTTATAACAATATGAATACTACTATTTAGTTTTACTTGCCATAAACAGGAAAAATCAGTTATAACAATATGGTTAATAGTAGATACTTTTACTTATCAAACACAGGTAAGTTCAGTTTGTTTGTTTTTTGAATTTTCTGCAAAGCTACTCAAAAGCTATCAACACTAGTCATCCCTAATTTAGCAGAGATGAATAGAAGGAGGGTAGTTAGTAATTATCAATATTGCCAACTCTTAAGCTACACTTCTACCAATTGAGAGTGGGATTGACCATCACATTATAATGCCCCATGGCTGGAAAGGCATGTTTGATGTGACAAGGATTCGAGTTCACAACCCTAAGATTAAGAGTCAAATGCCTTAATCCAGCTGCCCATCCCGGGCCATAGATCAGTTATAATATGGTTAGTAGTATTTAGTTTTACTTGTCAAACACAGGTAATATCAAATATAACAATATTCTTATTGGTATTTAGTTTTACTTTTCAAACCCATGTAAAAATGGTTATTAGTATTTAGTTTAGCTTATGACATACTGTTAAGATCAGTTATTAAACTATGATTACTAATATTAGTTTTACTTATTATAATCACATAAGATCAATTATAACCATGTGGTTTATACTATTTAATTTCAGTTATGAAAGGCCAGAATGATCAGTTATAACAATATAGTTAGTTTTATTTATTAAACACAGGTAAAATTAGTTACAACAATATGGTTATTAGTATTTGGTTTTACTCGTCACATTTAGATAAATTAAATTATAACAATATGGGTATAAATGTTTAGTTTTCATTATCACACACACATAAGATCAGTTACCGCGAACTTTCTACAGATCTCCAGAGCAATCCGCGCATGTCCGTTCTTGCACGAGACTAATAGTCTAGACACGAAGTCCCCAGCACTTCATTTACAAACATATGATTGGTCTACTTAATTCAAGAAAATACTAAATGTTACCTTAAATGAATAACAGCATATTTTATTAGTTTAAATTTCGAAAACAATAAAATAAAGAGAAATGAAAATTTAAACACAACACGACATGTTGTCGCTTACAAAATATTTACACGACATTTACATAAAAATCAGTAAGAACAACATGGTTACATAATTGTTCTTTTACTTATCACTCAGAGGTGGTATCAGTTATAACAATATGGATGTTAGTATTCAGTTTTTGTTGTCAAACACAGGTAACATCAATTATAAGAAAATGTATATTAGTGTTTAGTCTCTTTTGTCACACACAGGTAAGATTAATAAAAAGAATAATGTTATTAGAAATTAGTTTTACTTTTCATCGAGGTTTTACAGTTATAACAATAATTTTAGTAATATTTAGTTTTTCTTATCACTCACAAGTAAGATCAGTTTTTAAAAATTATGCTTGGTTTTATTTCTTTATTGGTAATATCAATTGCAACAATGTTGTTATTAATATTTTTTCACTTGTCAAACAAGTGAGATCAGTCATAACATTAAGGATGTTAGTATTTAATTTTATTTATCAAACACAAGTAAGATCAGTTTTAACAATATGGTCATTAGTATTTAGTTTCATTTATCAAAAACAAGTAAAATCAATTATAGGAATATGTTTACTGGTATTTTGTATTACTTATAACACACCGGTAAGATCAGTTATAATAATATAGTCATTAAGATTTCTTTTACCTATCAAACAGAGGTAAGATAAGTGATAACAATATTGTTATTAGTATTTAGATTTATTAATCAAACACAGATATGATCAGTTATAAAAATGTGATTACCAGTATTTAGTTTAACTTAAGATATTTATATATTGTAATATTAAATTAAAAAACACACATTAAAACACAATATATATGTTTCACTTTTTTGCTGTTTTATATTATTCATCTTGCCACCCCCATTTGTAACTCCATTGTTAGCTGTATCAGTGGATCCCGCCATAATACACATGTCGCATGAAGTGTGTACGCTTTAGCATTTGTAGCTCTGCCGATTTATTAAAAATAAGGATTTATTATTTTCGTATTATCGTATGTCATCTTTCATGATCAAAGGTCTATAAAATAATAACAGACAAGGTTCCTTTTAATGAGTATACAACTTTCATCTGTGTGGCGGTGGCCGTAACAAATCTTTATAGCAACGGTGTAGTTGGCGCTAAATTTAACAGAGTAGCAACATGGATGATTGCGGGCTTTTGATTCTAACAAAGAATATACATTCAAGATACGAAATATATGCATTTGTGATGTCAAGACTGGGGAATGTTTTCGATTTCACACTTCAAAGCATTACCTAAATATAAATATTCCTTCTCTACTGCTACTAAACTAGAGTAGTACAGACCTACACAATGTAACGGGCAACCATCTTTGTTTACACATAACGAGTTGCAGAAAAAATACGGATGGATTCACTTCAGCTAATCTAGATAGTTAAACATTCGTATTCTGATATTGTTTTATTGAAACATAGTACAGGAATATAAGACATAAACCATTAATATTTATCCTAATACCCCTCACTAACGACTTCAAAAATGCCTCGACAAAAAGGTCGTTAATGAGGGGGAGTCGTTAGTGAGGGGTGGATTCCCAACTCGTTACCAAGATTTAAATTAAGTACGTTTTTATTATAGGCAATTGGTCTCTGTTCATTTTAAGAGTATGGAGTATTTAAAAACGAAATAAAAAATGCGGTAGTATGAAATGCAAAATATATTTTCACTACTTCTCACGACTTTACCTTGCTTTCATGAGGCTATTAAATGTTTAAACACAAGTCTATTCACCATTCTGTACACAAAAAATGTTGAAATACAGGTTTAAAATACGATCGTTAAATACTTTTCTTAAAAAATCACTGTAAAATGTTACACGCAAAAGTGTTCAAATACTGACTGGATATACGATCGTAAACTAAAGAAATCACTAATGTTCATGCATTAATTTTTGTTTTTTCTTCGAAAATTGTACAGTTTCAATGTCTTTGTTCACTGCTACCATGTAATCTACAATGTCCATTTTGCCGTGTTTGAGACCAAACTGCAATGGCATGGCAATCTCAGTGCAAGTTTCAGTGATTATAAATTTTATAAACGTCACATGTATTTCTCCAATATGAGATAAAATGTTAATGTGTGTGATTTCTCCACCCTCGTCCCCTTTGGGTTTTTTGTGTCAATTCTACCTTCGGCTGCTACTGATGGGAGGACCGTACCGTCTTTACTTCCCTCCTGTGAATGTATTGTTGTATGTGAGATCCTAAATTCCCCCTCGACCACCTTGAGAAATAGTCAAACTATCTCTACAAATAACAACTACAGCCCTCCTTGCACAAGGAACTCTCGCCTTCAGATAAACTCGACATGGTACACCCTTCTGAAAAAGAGATAGTCTCGCTCGCGCCTAATGTAGCTGCTTTCTATTTGTACTTGAATTGTGCTGCGGACCACTAGAGGAATCGGATGCATTTCCCGGACGTGTAGTGTCAGCGTGAGTGTTAACCACGTGGGGAAAACTTATTTCAGTCATAACTTAGATCGTTGTGGATTGTAATAATAAATGTATTGATTCTTGGATTTCATATTCGAATATTCCAACACACGCACACAACAATATAAAAACACAAATGTCAAATAAAACAGTGAAGAAATAGCAGTGGTCGATAAATAAGATTTATTAAGGTAGAATTTATTTTGTGTGAAAGAAATTTATTCCCCCCCCCCAAATAAAAGTAAATAAATAAATTCTTGCAAAGTTTAACCCTGGTCAATTGTTGCATTTATGGAACAAAATACATGTATAATGTCATTTGTTGGAACTGCACCTTAATGATGTAAGAAACATCAAGAGTGTCAGTTCATGAGTGACTATGGTGTTGGTCTTCTGACCAAAAAGTTGTCCTTGAGACAAGCATAGCAGTGCTGCGATGAAGTAGTCAAGGTGACTGGGAAGTGGTCAAACAAACTGGGACATGGTTGTTCTGACTGAGAAGTAGTCAAACTGACTAATTGCTTAAATTGAATTGCCAGTGAATCAAACTGACTAGTAATAGATAATCGTTACTACTTAAAAGTTACTTTCATATCCAGGACTACAAAATGATAAACATCTTGCTTATTAATACATTTTAGATAAGTAATTTGACAGCCGCCATGCTGTCTCCAAAGCAGAAAATAAACGTGACTGTGCCCTGGTGGTCGTAATGAACAACTGTTATTAAAAGTACACTTGCACCATTTTAAAATAACTTGGGTAAATTCACAAGTAACGATTTATTAATAAAATTAAATGGTTTCATTTTGGAGTAACGAATAAAACGTTTTGTCAAAACATATAATACGTTGTAAAAAAAAATAAAACCAGTTCATTTTGCTTATAAATCGTTGTCTGTGGACAACCATTGAATTAGCATCGAGAAATGTTGCACACCCATTGAGTCTCTTTACAGAAGGAACAGTTCAGTTTCAAGAAATCTATAGGAAAGAAATTTATGTTGCATTTAATAGACACAAGCAAAAAAAATGATATTCAGTTGTTACACAAAGACAAAGTTTTTCAGTTAAATACAGATATCAAATCTCATGAAGATATAATATTTAGGGAGCTTTTCTTCATGGCTTTAAAATATCATTTCTCTTGGTATGAATCAGCTGTTGGAGTTATCTACACATCATCTGGTATGTACAATAACAGTTACATCTTATTGCATGTCATCTGCTATAAACAATAATTGTTAGACGAGTAGAGTTTTGTTAGTTGAACATTTTCAATAATATCAGCTGATTACTGTTACTTCTTATGTCATGTGAGACGAGTAGAGTGTTTCTGAATAGAAGATAAAGTTCCCAAATTCTTAAAGTTGTCGTTGATTTTCAGGTATTTTAAAACTACATTTTAGTATAATACGCCCTGTGGTAAACGTCTCAAATGCAACATTTTAAATAGTGTAAAAAGCAACGTTCTTTATTTTGTAAATCATATTTTAGCTAGAGGGAGTATCACGTTAAGATCGAGTTAACCTTAAGATATTCAGAAATATAATGTACAAGAAAACTTGGATAAATGTTGTTTTTAAATTGAGCACAAAGCTAAACAATGGGCTATCTGTGCTCTGCCCACCACGGGTATCGAAACCCGGATTTTAGCGTGTAAGTCCGCAGACATACCGTTGAGCCACTAGAGGTTACTTGGATAAATACCTAAAACAATAATTCAATTATAAATTCGGGTTATTGTGTATGTAAAATCGTGGTGAAACAGTGATGCATCAAAGTTTGGTTTTGAATTCACACAGAGCTTCACGATGGCTATCTCAGATAGCCATCCATAATTTAGCAGTGTAAGACGAGAGGGAAGGCGGCTAATCATCACCACCCACCGCCAACTCATGGGCTGCTCTTTTACCAGCGAGTAGTGCATTGACCGTCATATTATAACGCCCTCACAGATGAAAGGGGAGCATGTTTGGTGTAACGGGGATTTGAACCCGCGACCCTCGGATTACGAGGCGTGTGCATTATCCATCTTGCCATACCGGTTCGAAGCATCATAAACATAGAAGTTGTTTTTAGCCGTTAGAGTGAAACGATCAATGTTTATGTTTTTTTACCTGTTAATCATCGCAAGAATTGGATTAATTTTATTCAAGTAAGTTGACTTTTACGTTGGTGTAATGCAGATTGCTTGGTTGTAAAGTTACAAATAAGCTATAAAGAGAAAATAAAATTAATTACTCATGTTACGTGAAGTGAACGTTGAATCATTTTCAACAGATGATTCAAAATTACACTCTAGCAAGAGAACAGTGTTTCTAAATCACTTGCCATAACAACATAAAACGTTGATTTACGAAATTTCAAATGATTCTCAATTTTGTTCAGAGTTATTTATTTAATTTTAGATGTTTCTTTGCCAGAAAGAGCTTAGCACGATGTAATAATAATTCAAGAATATATCGAATCTCAGTGAAAAACCTGCAGTAAAAGGAAGAAACTATCAAAATTCTCATATCAAAAAATATTTAGAAACTTTAGTGAGCCCCCTTTTGTTCATTAATTGCAACACACGATACTGTGTTCCTTCCAAAATAAACCAGTCGTTTTTACACATATATTATTATTATTGCTATGTTGAATCTTCATATAATAGGTAAAATACAAATAAGGATAAAAATGCTTGTTTTTCTTTAAGTGAAGCTAATTAATTAGTTATTCATTTCATTGTTAGTTAATTTATTACAAAATGAGAGGGTTATGGTGTTTATTTGTCTGTAATTCTCTTACTAAACTAGTTTATTTGAGTATCATGTACACAGTATTTTTGGAATTTCTATTGAAACGTTGTTTCTGAAATTAGGCCCAGTGTAATTTTAGTGATTGTTATTTAAGAAATACATTAATTCCAAAATACAAAAAAATCTAGAAAAACCTTACCGACAAAACAAATTTACACGTGCTTTGTGTACATTATTTGTATTTTATGTTCCAATAGATTTATACATGTCTGAATTGCATTATTTGTATTGTACACTGCTTATAAAATAACTTTTCCCTTTCAGAAAATCTTAAAAAATGTCAATTATTACAGGTATAAGTTAATGTAGCTTGAGCGCCAGAGAACGTGAAATTAACGTCTTTATTGCCACATGATGTCGCTCTGAGCTCATGCTAAAACACCTACTTTATGTGAAAGTTTTTTATTGCTCTGCTTATTAAAATCGTCACATATAGGCTTAAACGTTTGTTGTATTTAGGATTTGTGATACGTTAGTACTGTGCAGTGGAAGGTGGTTATTGAATTGAGTTAAGAACAAACATATAAATGTGGTTTTAAAACTCTTGATTCGAACATTGTTCCTGTACCACGAGATGCTCTACTGTGAATTCTATGAAAACCAATATTTCATAGCGTGATACGATTCTTGAAAACTTTGGTAAGTAAAACTAGTTTTTCATACAGTTCTCCTTCTAGGTCGAGTGACGTTTGTACAGAACCTGTTTCGTTACACTTTATTAGGTTTTGTGTATTTCATTCACATACAGAAAAGTGTGACTTAGCGCAGCTTGAACTATGACCGTATTCCCCAACTAACGCAAAGAATGATCAATATAATTTGAACTTTTACCCTATTTGTCTACTCATGCACAGAATAATATCAATCTTAATAAATACCTAAGAATAGTTCAGGCCTATTCCCATCATCAACGATATGAACATCAACTGTAAATGTGCGAACTCGACATAATACCTAGTAATGGTTCAGGCCTATTCGTATCACAAACAATATGAACAACAACTGCAAAAGTGTGAAAGAGACTAGATGCATATTACTTTCGGTCTGTGGTTGTGCTTGTAACAAAACTAGCCCGACTGCAAAATATCTTGGATCTGTAACTAAAATCGATGGATTTTCCACAGATTTGAATGCTTGTACTCAAAAACGGGTGAGTTCGTAATTCAGTTTGATGAATACTCGTTCACGATTAGTAATCCCACGAAATGTATTTGGCTTTTCAGTTAATGTATCAGGAAGATGAGCTATGTCATAAACAGACTTTACAAAATGACTATACACTAATGTCTGCACAATCCTCAAACGTCTTATAGGTTCAGTGGATCTTTAGATAAAACAATAATTACTGAAACGTAGCAAGAGCATTATGTAATGTTAATGACAATACCACAATCCAGATCATACAGCAAAGATAGTCTCTTCTTTACTTCGCTTGTTGAGTTGCACTTGTCAATATCCAAGTTTAAGATCTAACGTGGAAAAATATTTTGGTGCACATAGACTCAAACCTTCAAAATTGGTAAGGTTTCGTGTTTATAGCTTCATAAAATTCCATACAAAACCACATGGGTACAGTCTTTGTCTTCATGAGTAAAATAAGTGATGCTAGCAAATATGCAGTTATAATACTCATTCTTCTTTTATTAGTTCTATCCATTTGAAAACCTCAACTTGTTTTGCAACGTGAAATTTTCTGGCTAAATGATATACTGGGCTGAATTTTAGGTATCAAGCTTGTTGAATATTCAATTGTTCATTCTAAGTCATGAGTCTCACTGCAGAAGCTGTTTGGTTATTCTGTGAGCAAGATATGGAACCGCGAAAGCTGATTACTTGTAACACCTCAGTAGTCCTAATCAGGCTACTCTTGTAAGTTAGAAAATGAGGTTCTATTTGTAAAATTAACATCAGATCTCCTATAGCGTTCATCAAGTGTGGCTACTTCTTGATGTGAAGTCCTTTGAGGTTCCATCTAGATTTGACTCAAATTTAATGGTTTATGTTCATGAGCTTAATGAAGATTTGTTAATTATTGATATCCTCGAGAGTTCTACGAACTATTAATTCATCAGAACACATTGAAGTGATTGGTTCTGTTATGGTTTAGTTACTGGGTGTAAATTTATTTTTTACAGATACCAGCAGAAGTGTCTCATTTCTTTCTGATACAATAAATGCTCGACCCGGCATAGCCAAGTGGGTTAAAGCATTCGACTCGTAAACTGAGGGTCGCGAGTTCGAATCCCCGTCACACCAAACATGATCGCCCTTTCAGCCGTGGGAACTTTATAATGTGACGGTCAATCCCACTCTTATTAGGTGAAAGAGTTAGCGGTAGGTGGTAATGACCTCCCTCTAGTCCTACACTCCTAAATTATGGACGATTAGCACAGATAGCCCTCGTTTAGCTTTGCGCGAAATTCAAAACAAACAAACAATAAATGCTTGCGTTATTGTTATGGGAAGTTTAACCTCTTGTGGTGTTATTGTCATACAATGCTCAGGAATTTTCTGATCATATGCTGTAAAACTAATTAAACCAGTGTAATCTTGAGTAAATATTGTCATTGTCAACTGGAGGGAATCTTTAAAGATGTAAAGCTACTTTGATTCGGCCTAATTTGCACATTCTTTCTTTATGACGTATTTAATCCATGAAGAACATGGACAAACCTTTCCATATTTTCTGAACGTTTGATTAAGACCTCTCCTTTCCTCTCTATCCTATTCAGAACATTTTTATGGATACTTCTTTCTTATGCTACTCCAAACCATTTTTGATAGAGTAGTTATTAAGAATTGATACTTTCATGGCTCTCAACTGTAGGACTACTTTATGTTATTGAATTTGATCTTTTTAAACGAGCAGTAAGTTTGATGAATTGTTTTTCGATATTGTAGCCATTCACTCTTGAAAGAAGTTTGAATTGGGTCTGATATGCTTTGGATAACGTCTCACATCAAAGATGATTTCTTGGTTATCTGATGTTGAACTGACTAATTTAGAGAATTTTATTTGGTTGTTTAGTAGTTTCATAGCTTGAATAATCCAGGAATGCTCTTCAATGACAAATGTAGTGGTAATATGTTTAGAATAAATGAATTCTTTAATTACGTATTTGATATTAAATGGTGTTTCGGGTCGGACCTTTTGTGTCAATGCGGAAATATATGTGACTTATTTATTATTTGTATTTAATGAATCGTTTCCCAGGTTCTGTTAATAATGCTTTAAAGCTGTACTTCTGTGATATTTCTATGAATTTCTTGAAATTATTTTTGTAATATTTTAAATTTTCAATAGCTTCATCGATCTTATCTTCAGTAAAATTAATTTTTCGTTTAAATTTTCCTGTAAATTGTATATCTTCTTTTATCTCCTCTGCACTCTTCCTATCTTTTTATAATTTTTTCTCTTTCTTTTCGTTTTTCTTTCCATCTGTTTTATCATATCCATAATGATTCCCACTTCACCAGGAGCTTTTGTAGTCATCTTGAACAAAATTTTAAGTTCATTGAGAGCTCATTTTTATTGTCACTAAAATAATCTCACATTTCACAACAGTGTTGTATGTTGATCTTTCATTGGCGAAATGTTGTACATTAACTGGAGAAAATAATTTAACGTCCAGTCTACGTAAAAGATAACAAGTTAATTCGTTTAACGTTCACGGACTTAAACCTTGTGGTACCTTTAAGGTTGGCCCGCAGGGCCAAGCGTGTTAAAAAGTGCTACTCATAATCTCATGGTCGCATCATGGTCGCGCCAAACATGGTCGCCCTTTCAGTTGTGGAGGCGTTATAATGAGACGGTCAATCCAACTATTCGTTGGAAAAAAGTGGCCCAAGAGTTGGCGGTGGGTGGTGATGAATAGCTGCCTTCAATATAGTCTTACACAGAAAAATAAGTGACGGCTAGCGCAGATAGCCCTCGAGTAGCTTTGTGCGAAATTCAAAAATCAAACAAACAAACATTTCAGGTCAAATTTACAAGTGATGGTAACTGCCTTATACAAACATAGAAAATAAACCTGTACAACTTCACAGCTAAAACTAAAACACAGTAACTAATTCACTTCATTTGTTAAAAGCAATTCAATGTCTTATCTTCCTAAATATATTTTGGTTCTCTGAATTATAAGTGTTCAGTATAGTATTATTATATATAAAGCATATTTAAAATTAGTACATCTTAAAAACAATTTTATACTAAAAAGAATTAAATCTTACCAAATGTTTCCTTTAGATCATATATTCTAATTGCCTTTTTCTTACACTGGAAATTTCTTTTGTAAGTGGTGTAGGAAGCATAAGCCGCTTAACCCAATATTGTGTTCTCGGAGTTAGTGTCATGTACGACACTTTTTTATTTTGCATGTACTTTGTTGCTCTCGAGGACGTCATAAGGGATATGACGTAACAGTTATAGCTCTCAGGGTACATACTTTGAAATTTCGTGATCAGTAACGAAGAAAAAGACACAGCTGTTTATTTTATTTATGATTTTTCGATTCTTCTTTTCATTATCTTTGGTGAGTTGTTTTCATACTGAAGAATAAAATAATACACGTTACAACAGCTAAAATATAAGATGAAAGTTGAGACAAAGAAAATTATTTTTAATCTTGAAATTAAAATCACTTTATATTTGTACAACAGTTTTAAAACGAACAATCGATATTGTCACAACAAATATTAGTGAAAATACTTCATTAAAAAGTCTGATTTTTCGTGTACATTATCCTTAGATTGTCCAACAAACTTGTCATTCAACAGCTCTTCCTGTTGTATTTTTTATTAACAAACAAAGTCTTAAACAACATCTAAATGACAGCATGTGCACGTTTTAATTTATGTGATATGAAGATATTTCTCATTTCTTGAAAGATTCATTTTTAACGGTCTCGGACTCAAATTGATTAATAAAATATTGGGATACAACACAACTAAGAGAGAGAGAGGGATACAACACAAATATGAGAGAGATTTAGGGATACAACACAACTTAGAGAGAGAGATAGGGATACAACAGAATTTAAGAGAGAGATTTAAGGATACAACACAACTAAGAGAAATATGTCTATACGCAACTTTTATTAACCGATTATTTCTTATTGTAATTAGCGTCATGAAACCTTTGCTAAGGTTACATATATGAAAGTACCATTTACGAGAAGAGAATTTTGTTCATATTATTCTTCAACTAACTTATAATTATGTTTGTTTATTTCATTTCTGAATTTCACGAAAACTACTTGAGATCTCCCTGCGCCAGTCGTCTATAATTTAACATTCATGAACCACATGGAAGACCCATTCTTGAGTCACCCCTTTACCATCGAATAGTGGAATTCACTGTCGCTCTATAACAGCCCCATAAAAAGGGCAAGGAAATCGAGCATCTTAACAGACAATAATATCGGTAAATGTTGTTATTTTTAAGTCTTTTGGCATATCTCATTTTTTTCTGCAATATATTGTTAATATAAGAAGAAAAGCGACACCTTGATTTACCTTAACCTTAGAAGAACTATAACCCAAATTATATTTACAACACACACACACGTACATATTATCATATAGACATTAAAAAAAAATTGAATAAGTTGATTTAGAGAACTTGAAACAAGTCAGTATGGTAAATTATTGATCTTTGTGAAACGTGTTTTGTTTTCGGTTGTGTCCAAACTAATAAAGTTAACATTAGCTCGAGCACTTTTACTAGAAATGACAAGACTTCAGTATTTACCTTTGTAAAAGTGATCGATACCAGTCATCTGAGTTAATCTTCTTGAGAGTAATTTTGAAACCTTAAAGATAATGTAAAATGTTCTCGTATCCTAAGTTGTAATTTTCTACGTTAATTCAAGTTTAAGCATATTTCAATAATTTTATCAAAATATAAGTCAAGTGTGTACATTACAGTAACTCTTGGAGAATAAGGTACTACTTTACGACTTCACAGGTTATTTATTTAAAATACTTGAGTTAAAAATATTATTCATGGGATGTTGTTAGAAGACCATATGAACTAGAAGTCCATAATTTTAATGTTATTGATCAGAGGAAAGGCAGATAATCACCAATACCAGCTGTAAACTTTTAGAAAACGCCTTCTCCAACGAATAGTGGAATTATCCCTAACGTTATAACAACTCTAAGACAGCAAAGACGAACATGGTCAGTGACAAGTCTTGATTTCACAACCAACTGATTGCAAAGAGGATGCTCAAACTAAAACACATGGTCAGTAAGTTATTTGATTTAACTGCCAAAATGTTATTGCTGGTTATTTATATTGTATTCTAACCTTAACGCATTGACAATGGTAGATTCTACCAACATTTTTCCTTTACATATCAACAAAAACAACTATTGCTTTTCCGAGAAATCTGTCTACAGCACGACAACATCATTGTTGACTTCTCCCTCCTAAAACACAAAAACAGTGATACCATTGTTAAATGCTTACTTATCGTTTTTAGTCGTATGGAAATTTACAACTTGTTTTTGATAAACGCATTTTATCCTTTCGTCTACTAAATTTTCAGTGCTTTAAAGCAAACTTAACCGAAATTTCAAATTTAACAAATAATGTTTTCAACATCAAAATTGCTAGGTACAACTAAACTTGAAATTGTAACTTGACCAATGGTAAACTAGAAAAAATATAAGGTATCCTCATTCGGTAAGTGGAAACATGGTAAAAGATAATAGTGTAGAAATAAAGTTGGTAGACACACATAGCAAACAAGAATAGTATTAAAATTACTGAACTTATTAACTTTGTTTTCAGTTACTTAGAAAAAATAAGTGAAAAATCGACACCATAGAAGTTGTAGAGGTGTTTGAATGAATACATACGCTAGTAATTAGCTTAGCTACACAAAATTAATAAAATAGAACAGTACATTACCAGATTCGAAAAGTGAACATTTAGTAAATACCGTAATATACTTGGTATTGTGACAATTAATAAACCAGTAAAACGGTGCAACATTATAAGTGGTGTCGAGAAAACCCACTTGTAGAAAAAAAAAATATGTATACGTAAAAATGACTCGTTTGGGTTGAGAAAGAAGACCGAAGAAGGTCGAAACGTTGTTTGCTCCTCCACGTAAAATATTTTTTCAACCCAAACGAGCCGTTTTTACATTTATATTTTTCAGTACAACATTATATATTGAAACTGATTGCTTAGAGATATCGAGAAAATACAATACTGTACTTGATGACCATAAAATTAAAAATTGAGAAAATGGTGTAGTATTAGTGTCTTGAAATCGTATAAACTATAAATTTCGCATATATATGCTGAGGTAATTGTTATCCTTAAATCTCTGCTACCATGCATAGAGTTTTTGTTTTAACTTTTTTCATATCTTCCACTTAGTCCTTTCACCAGAATGTGAATTAACGTATGTAGGAGTGTTCTATTCAATTAAAGAAAGTTGACATAAGCCAGAAACTTTTATTCCGAAAACCTTTAGTTGACGAGAAGAAAGAAAGAAAGAAAACAATGATTTTTTAAATGAAGAAATATAAAAATAGGGTAAGGAAGCTACTCATTTTTCGCATAAACTTGTACTTGTTTTTCTTAGCATTTTTAATTTATTTACAGTTCTACTATTATGATGCAATACATTCCAATATGTGTAGTTAACAAAATTTGATTTAATATCGCAATTTAATTAACATCCAAAATAACACATTCATATTACATTAATTTCGAACGAAAACTCAGATATTATTTGCTATTTCAGCTTCCAGCTTAGGAAGGACATTTTTATCCTAAAAATGACTGTGAAAAATCCAATTACTGTACTTTAACCATAAAAAAGACATTTTCATAAAAGCAATCAAGAATACATCATATATTGATAGATTTAAAAAGTCGTAAAATACAAATTTTAACCACAGATTTTGTATTTGCAACAAATACTTCTAATAACTGAAAGAAACTTGGTTGCCAGCAAAGATAAAATGGTTTCTCCTGAATAGTACAAGTGCCCCAGAGCGATGGACCAATGTTAAGGGGGCATTTCGAGAAACCATGCTGTCCAGCTTCACCCCAACTCACTGTGTGTGCACACAATTGATTACCACATGCCAAGGTCAAAGCAATTAATAGACAGAACACCATGCGAATCCTAGGTTTAAAGTATGGTAACAATTTTGGATTTTACTGACGGAAAACAAAAATACATTGTACAATAAAAATAAACAATTGAACAATGTGAGAAAGTTGACACAATTTTAGAAACAAACATTACTTAAAATCAAATTAAAAATAACTCGGGAAGAAGGTATGATGTTTGGTAATTGAGGACTATGCACTAAATTCAATATAACGTAAAAAGATAATTTTCAGATAATATAAGTAGTATATGATACTGATTTAGATAATGTTAACATGTGAAATATATAAGAAAAATAATTAGACAAAACAACATAATTGAAGAGAACCAGGCTGTGGTCAGAATGTAAAGAAAAAATTAAGAATATTAATTGGACAATGTAATAAAGTAAACACAATTATTTACATATACATACAAGTGATTGTATTGGGTACAAAGTTATATAAATGGTATTAAAAATAAGGCAAAATAGAGAATAAGTTACCAGTTTTAAAAATAAATTATGAAAACTGAAAAATAACTGAACATGATTTGTGGTAGACGGGAACTGTAAAGATAATCTGATATATCCCTTAACAATCTTAAACAAGGGTGAGTATCTTGGATACTATAACTCAGTAAAGCAACTTGTTGAAAGACACAAGAAAACTGCCTCAATTTAGTGGGAAAGATGACGTTCAGCCTTTACTGATCACATTAAAAATATTATCTGTGGAATGGTTAAATTAGTTAAAATTTCTTGTAACCCATAATATGTGCTTCGCCAAGGCTAAACAGTAAGAAAAAATAAAACAGTGTGGTCGACCTACTGATATGATGGTATGGTAAATTATTTCTGATAAGTTATTTGTAGGAGATGGAAGATATCTTCTAACTATTGTCAAACTGATTCTGCGAGAGGGTATAGCATAAATAAATGAAACACCAATTCCACTAGGTCTCTAGAGATAAGGCAGGCTTTTATTTCACATATGTTTTGGATCACTGCCATTTCCTCATTGGATGAATGTTGTGGTCAATCCAAATCGACAGTATTCATATGGTACCACACTTTATTCCACGAGATGTGAGGTGTCCAATGTACTATCCTTAGAAGAGTTAATGAGGTGAAAAGAAGATATAGGGAAGAAATATACTGGGTCTAAATCCCCAAATCACGATCGTTCTTTGTGAGAGTATAAACTGTCTTAGAAGTTGAAGCATAAAAATTAGGAGGGTCAAAACAGGTAGGGTGGAAAGAATGTGGGTTTTATTAAAGTATCTGATCTCAAACTCTATGTGGTAGTTACTGAGAAAATGATAAGGATGATTGGTTTGTAAGAGATTGCATAGTGTTAAATAAAGTGTAGTCGTGTAGTGTATAAAGCAAGGCACTTGATGGGTAAAATCAGAATACCATGCCTCCTCTGGAAGATAGAATGTCAATTGTCAGACGTAGAACCAGTTCAATTTTATATTTCCATATAAATTCAAAAATTAAATACTCAAGCCATAAGGCAATGTTGTCTGGTGGAAATTGGATGGCCCCTACCAGAGAAGAGGCACAATTTAAAATAATGGATAAAAAATTATTAAGCATAATCATCTTCATTACAAAAGTGATGTAAAATAGATTGAAATATAATACTATAATTTTAGCATATATTAAATGTGTAGTACTGAAGAAACTTTACGTTGTATTTCATTGTGACCAACGTGTTCGTGTAATTATTTGATGTTTAGCTATATGTTGTAAGAGAGCAATATTGATCATAATGTAATGTGCCAAATCATTAATGTGTCATTTGAGTAAATAGGAACAGAAAAATATAGTTTTTAATTATGACTTTGAAATCTACATTACATAATTATCCTTGTATCGTAAATAGTTTTATTTCTTTTATTAATCAAAAACTATAATTAAAATAACACTTGTTTTATTACCTTCACAACAAAGGGAAATGAGAAGAATCTGAAAGAAGAATTGTACATTAACATCATTTTTAAGATGGATTTTACTTTTCTCAGAGTTACTCTGCACTTACTCAAAGGCACAGTTGAGCTATACCAAGAGATGGGTCTGTATCCTAATAAAGCTTTGTGTTAAAAGATGGAAATAGTAGAAAATGAACATATTTTCATAAAAACCTATTTAAAATTGGCTTAAGAATACACAACTGAATAGAGTAAAACTATAGCTTAATAAATAAGCACTTACACGAGCTTTTCACTAGTACCTATATATATATATATATATATATATACAAACACGCGCTTTTTTTATCGAAAGATAGAACTGATACGTTTTTATTAAAAGTCTTCTTAAAAGTAAGTGTAACCATCTTTACCTTTACAAATTTATCAATTGTTACAGTAAATTTTCACGATTCTTTATTTACAACACTAAACATTCTAAAATTCTTCACCAAATTGGTCTCCCAACAGCCAATCTTTCCATCACGCTAATCTATTTTATAGCGCTGTCAAAAACAAAAGGTGCAGATAAAAAAGGTAAGACAATTAAGATTTTCGAACAACATATAAATGACAGAGGAATATGACAGTATGTGTATATTTTATTGTGCATAGATAAATATATAAATGTTGCATATACTCTGACATTAATAACAAGAGCTACAAATTATGAAACAGGCTAAACTTCGTGAAAAGTGGTAAAATTGACGAAGGATGGGTAACATGCTTATTTGTTAACAGCTTTGACAGCTAATATAGCAAACTGATATGCAAGAATTAATTAGTATGTTCTTATACACATAGCCTTAAATATTTAATGCAAATAATAGACTGTTGCTGGAGTAAACTACATTTAAATAAACCATTCTTATAATATGTATCTCAGGAAGTTGTTCGTTGTTTTATTAGTAAAAGTGTTAATACCCATATCGGCCGTTTTGAGATGCATTTTTCTTTAAAGTGGGTTTCTCGTCATCACCAATTCTTATAATATATATACATTCCAACTCTATAATGATGCCTTATCTTAGTTTTTTTAAAGTTTTGTCAACATTTACTATTTATAGTTTAGGCAAAATTCTTTGAAACAAATAGAGTTCGATAATAAATATTCAATGAAAAGATTTACTTGGCAAATCTCCTTATGCAATTATTATGTTTGCTTATTGTATACTGTTCTTTTCGATAATGGAGAGCACGTACTAATTTTTAGTAAACAGACAGTTCCACATTTAGCGATTATTTATGGTAAAGTTCTGACAAAGCATCCAAAACTGGTAAAACGCGTCTATAACATAAATTTTATATTTCTTTTTAGCCTGTTTGGCAAAATTTCTTCGTCATGCAGTTTAAACAGCATTATATAAAAAAAGGACTAGACGGGTCGTTAAAATAATAGAATTATCCTTGTTTTACCTATTTTAAACCTATTTTTTGCATTATATCATTTTTTTCCATGTTTTGTCCTCTTTTCTACTGTGAAGATTTTAATAGAACAAGTAACTTTTTATAATGACTTCTGTACTTATAAGTTTCCAGTTTTTTCACCAATGTATTATTAGCGTGTTGTCATCGCTAACGTTTACGTTAATACGCTATATAACAACACATTAAAGTTCTATTGGTATAACAATACTCTTCAGTGTTTCACTATAGCTATGACATCTTAATATTAAACAGTACACAGGCTGTTTAGATTTTTCTGATACTTATTGTATAAAAACAGTCAAACCTCTTACTTAATAGAATAGCTCCAAGTTCTGCTTGCAGAGTTCAATGTTCCATGTGAACAGTTTCTCGTATGCTAATGTCTGTTCTCTAACCTGTTTTTTCTTTTATATCAGAAGATACTAAAGTCACAGTTCGAAGTGCGCGTAAACCTCCTGTCATTTAAACAGGCAAGTTGTAAATACATTTATTCTACTTCTTTGAATTAACTAAAATGTAGTTGAATCAACCATTAACAGTTGTTTATGTATTTTAATAAACCACTGAACATTTTAAACTGAGCTCAATCAATCAGTGAAAGGATTTTAATTTGTTATTAAAATTTGTAAAAGTAAATTAATCAAGCAGTGGACGTTGTTAAAGTGGTTTAATTAGTCATTTAACCTTGTAAAAATAGTTTAGTTAATGTCAGTCATTAAAAATTGTTAAATGTTGTTTAATTAACCAGTAAACATGTTTTTAGGTAGTTTAATTAGTCATTAAACATTATAAAACAGTTTAATCAACCAGCACAAGTTGTTTCAGTTGTCTAATTCACCAGTAAAAGTTATTAAACCTGTTTAATTAAACATTAAAATTGTTAAAGCAATTTGATCAGACATGAAAACAGGTAAAAATAATTTTTATTTGGCATTGAAACTTGTAAAAGTAGGAAAATTAACTGTTAAAACTTGTTAAAATACACCAATTTGTAAGCATCAGATGACAGTTAATAATGTGTATTAAAGCAAAATCTTGATTTATCGCAGGAAATCATTATATTAAAGAAACGGGTAAATCCTATTCTCATAATTAACTGTATCAGCAACAATTGTAAAGGTGTGAATGAGATGAGAAACATAATAGTGCTGAAGGCTTATTTATACCATCAACTGTATGAATAACAACTGTAAATGTGTTAATAACATTAAAAACTTATTACTTTAGGCCTATTTATATAATTAGCTATATATAAAGAAATACAACACTATGAATCTCATTAAAT
This sequence comes from Carcinoscorpius rotundicauda, assembly GCA_011833715.1. Lineage (NCBI taxonomy): Eukaryota > Metazoa > Arthropoda > Merostomata > Xiphosura > Limulidae > Carcinoscorpius > Carcinoscorpius rotundicauda. The sequence goes on along the minus strand of MU034074.1, from coordinate 61,453 downwards.
ATATAATAGAGGTCTAGGTCTATTCATATCATTAATTACGTAAACAACTTTAATGGGACAAGCAAATTTAATTAAAAAAATATAATTATTAACATTTTGTTCATATTATTTTTAAATCGGAATAACGATAAGAATTAATAACAAAGTATTATTTACTTATTTTATTTTGAACGCTCATTATTTATTACTATTTTTTTATTTGAATACATTTTACTATCATTCAGAATAACTTGCAAACAAGCGAGATTAAGTTTTTATTTCCTGAGAGGAATAAATAACCACAGGGAAACCAAAATTATTAAAAGTTTTTTCCGAAATTATTCTAATATCAGGTTTACTTTGTTTGTCAATTAATGTAAATTAACATGCATTTCAAAAAAGTGATAAGACAAATTTACATTTAAAGTTTGTAATATATATAATATATATATATATGTTTTGTCAATTCATTAGTAAATGTTATCGTTTGCAGGTGTTATATACTAATACAGATACTCGTTACTATAAGATAACCATGTCGACAGAAGTTTTATTTGCGAAGACAAATACAGAGCCAGTGTCTACCCACAGTCAGTCCTTCTGTGCAAGTACACCGTGGACAATACAGTCTGAGGCTGTTAACAACCCTAATGAAACAATAACTGTACACACATCTGAAAATCAACAGACCAATGAAAATCTTACTAACAGCAACAAACCACCATTGATCACGCGTCGCCAGTTGTTAATACTTCTCATCATAAACTTCTCTGTTCTGAGTGAAGCCAGTTGCTACTCTATTTTGGCTCCTTTCTTCCCAGAAATGGTAATAGAGTTATAGTTACTGTATATTTTATAATATAGGCTCTTTATATGATAAAATATTACATTTTTTTCACGTTTCACTGTATTATTTTCCTCTGCCTTTTCATCACTGTTGCTTTATATTTAAAACACACTAGTTCCCATCAATATATGTGTGAAAACGGCTGGATTGGGTTGAGAAAATTTTTTATCCAGAGGATTGGTCATCGTCAGGTTCACAAAGAAAGAAAAAGGTAACTGACCGTAAGCTAACCACATGCTTGAAGAGGGTTGTGTAACTCAGAGTAGGAATGTAGAGGGCGTGCTTAAATGTTTGATAATATTTATCAATATAGGTGTAAAGGCGTTCCTTTGTATTGATTTATGTTGGGCTTGAATTGTTGTATAAGTAAGGCTTCTTTAATTTTGCGTTTCTTTATGTTTGTATCTTTATTTAGTATTTGGGTGTTTTCTATGGTTATGTTGTGTTTATTTGACTTGCAGTGTTCGAAAACGTGTGAAGGTGACGTTGAATGTTTTTTGAATCTGGTTTCCATTTTTCTACTTGTTTCTCCAATATAGAAATCGTGACAGTTATCATATTGTATTTTGTAAGTAATGTTGGTGTGGTGTTTGTCAGTATACTTTTTACACAGTATAGACCTTAGTTTTGTGCATGGTTTTGAATAAATTTTGCTTTAACTGGAATGTCATATTTTCTTACTAGTTTTAGTCAATTTTATCTGGTGATCATAGTTTTATGGCAGTATTTATGTGGTTTCTTAGTATGCTGAGATTTTGTTTTGTTTCGTATGCTGAGTCCCAAGGAATGTATAGTCCAGTATGGGTGATTTTCCGGGGAATTTGTGTTTTAAATTATGTATCAGTTAGTGTAATTTTAAGGCTAAGAAATTATATTTGATAGCTTTATTCCTGTTCAGATGTGAAGTTAATGCTGGGATATGTAGAGTTAATGTGATTGAAAAAAATTAAGAGTGTGTTCGGTAGATATGAATCCCGCAATCGTGTCGTCTGCATATCTGTACCAGTATAATTCTGTGTTAATTGCTTGTGTTTTAACTTGTGTCATAAAAATATTAGCTAGAAATGGTGATACTGGGTAGCCCATGCTTAGGCCATTTGGGTTGTATATACAGTTGTGGTTGTTGAATATGAAGTTTGTCTTCATCGTGTTGAATTCTATGATGGTTGATAATTGGTTGCTGGGAATATCTATTGATAAGTTAGGATCTCGAAAATAGAGTTCCGAGGCTATCTTGCAAGCTTTAGCGTTTGGGACTGCTATAAAGAGGGATATAACAACGAAACAGGCCATTAAGGCTTTATGATTACGTTAATTAAGATTAGACTTGAAATTAAAAGAGTCTTTGATGAATGAGCTAGCTGATGTTACATATTCGGAGATTGCCTATGCTATGTATTTGCCAAGATTGTAATTAAACGATTCATATGTGGACATTATTGGTCGTAATGGACAATTTGGATTATGATATTTGGGGATGCCGTATATTTGTGGTGTGCGTGAGTCGGTTTTGCGTAAGTAGGAATAAAGTGTGTGTGAAATTGTGTTGGTTTTTTCACCTTCAGTAGTATTTCGTTGAGTTTCGTTTCGTGTGCCGTTGTTGGATTTGTGTGTATCAATGTATTTGTGTCTCATATCGGTCAGCTACCTATTTCTTTCTTTGTGAACTTTACGATGACCATAGAAGGTCGAAACGTAGTTCGCTCCTCTGAATAAAAAACTTTTTCAACCCAAACCAGCCGTTATACATGTACTTTTTTCTCTACAAGTGGGTTTTCTCGTCATTACTGATTACTAGTTCCTCTCAATATGCCTTGCCAGAGTAACACATTTCATTACGTTATGTCTTGAAGAGCACAAGTTTCATGTTCTTATGCGTTGCTGTAAGAATACAATTTCTCGTTACGTGTTCTCTTATCGTCATCCCTTGCTTAAAGTACGAATGTTATTTTTGTTATGCATCACTTGAGAAACACCACTTGTCGTTATATAATGAAAGTTCAACTTGTCATAATTCACTATCGTAAAGGACATATCTCCACTTCACAACCTTCCTACACCCGGTAATGCTTTATAAAGTGTTGGAAAACTAGAGAATGAACAATTAATTTACAAACCTCTTCTTGTCTGAAGAAATCCATAATTCTTATCTCAGAGAATATTGCTTGGTTCAGATTACTAAATTGTTGTTTGATTGAATATATTCAGTAAAATGTAACACCAGGTAAAAGAAAAAGCGTTATGTAATCTTCTATACATTAACACCAGTATCATTGCTGTTTGATCAATTTTTATATGTAATAATCACCTTAGCTTAATGGATAATTGATCACGATGGCATGAAGATGATACACAAGAGCTTTCCGTTGTTCACGATAGCTAAGAGTTGATATATTACAGATTTTAGTTGCCTACGATTACTATTATTGATATACTATAGCTCTATGTTGTTCCCGATAGCTAGGAGTTGATATATTACAGATTTTAGTTGCCCTCAGTAGTTAAGAAATGAAATACTACAGATTTAAGATGTCCACGATAGTTAGGAGTTGATATATTAAGCTCTTAGTTGCTGAAGATAACTCATAGCATATATATATAATACAAGTTTAAGTTGATTATGATAACTTCGACTTGATATGCTACAGGTCTCATTTTAATAAGGTAACTCACAGTTGATATGATACATATCTAATTTATTTTCATAACTCAAATATGATGTATTATATGATTTAAATTAATTATAATTACTCACAACTGATAAATTATAGGTCTTAGTCAATTTCAATAATTCCTAGTTGAGACATTACAACTCTCAGTTAATTGAGATAACTCGAGACGTATTCCTCTACTGTTCCTGACTTAAAGCGTAGTTTTCACTTTTGTAACGTTTTTTTTTTGTCTCAGGCTGAAAAGAAACATTTAACATCAACACAGTACGGGTTTGTCTTCGGAATTTTCCATCTCGTTCTTCTTGTGTCATCGCCTATCATTCCTAAATTGGTAAGAAAATATGTTTCTTTTTATTAAAATTACTATTCGAATACGAACAGGGAATATGAAGTGCTTGTGTGTATTTATAAATATAATGTTTTGAATGTGTTCTTACTAGTGATTATTCCGTAAACTAAAAGCTTAAAGACTGCACGAAAGAAAGTAAAATTGGAATTTATAAAATAATATCACTCATTTCCACTTATTTTATTTTAATGGAAGTAAAGTATCTGGTGATGTGCTCGGTCATATACAGATTATTCGAAACTAAATATGTAGTACGGCCTCTAGAACAGTTGAAACATTGTTGAAAATGTTTTCGATCATCCTGAGCCATTGTTTTGGTCACTTTTGATGAGGTATGCTCCAGTTATAAACCACTGTTGAACTATGTAATTCAAAGGGTCAAACAAAACAAAGGCGAGAAAGACCACTATATATATAACAAAGGATTATTTATTCATCTGTGTATCACATTACAGGACCGGCATTTGGATCTCCATAACAATGGGTTAAGGTGACATATAATGAGGGTTTTTTTTCTCACCTAGCAACTAATTCCGGTTGCTTGTGTAAATCACATTAAGTATTAAGTTATTAAAAGAATATCCTTCCCAGATTAAATAGTGAACAACTTTCTTTATGTGTCCCAAGTTAAAAGAATCTACTGTTTAATTGGAAAGGGAACAACCATTTGTACGTGTTTTTTGTTAGAACGACCTACCTTAAATTGGAACTTCAATAACCTTCTGTAAGTGTTTCAAATTAAAAGTTGGAACAATTAGATCTACGTGACTTGTCAATATACCTCAACAACACAATTAATAGCATTTTGTAAGACGTCGTACCGACCAGATTTAACCTGCTGTGAAATTTCAACTTTTGTATATTGTTACAACAGACAGTAAGGTTCTAAAATAAATACTGCATTTTACAGTTATGTATTCATAACTCGTGAGATTTCCAAGCAAGGATTATAATGATATAAAACATCCTTTCTTTAACTTAATTTTTATGAATTGGATCATTCTAATGATATGGTTAAATTGTGTTAATTATTTATTTATAGAAGTGGATGTTGTTTACTACCAGATTTCCTTTGTAAATGCCAAGTTTTTAGTCAACGCAGGGATATTCTTTGCTGGTGGATATTCAGTTTTGTTCGGGTAAGTTTTATTATAATATTTAGTTAAATTTCATAATTAACTGTATAACCTAGGGAAAGATGATTTTAGTAATTGTTAAAGAAAAAACACCCAACAACAAACACGTCAGCAAGTATCCATGAATTCAAATAAACACATATTTAAATTACTCGTGTTTATTTTTTCCTGTATTCTGGATCTCTCTCCTCCCGGAGCAACATTTCTTACATTATGTCTCGTTGTAAGGATGTTAGAGGTGTTTGGAACATCCGCAATGTTTATTATAAGTTACACCATTATTGGCAAAGAGTTCAACGAACGTAGGGCGACAGCTCTGGTAGGTGGACGAGATTATTGCAGTTTGTAAATTTTATAAGCTTAATATGTGGCACAACCCCAGCATGCTTCAGTAACAGATAGCTTTACACATGTAAGAAGATATAACTAGCTCTTGACATTCATAACAGCTCAGTGAGGAGTTAATTTTAAGCTAATTTTGCTTATATTTTCAAATCTATACAAAGTTTAAGATGTAAATACTATTTCTTACAGAAAAAAGTAATGTATATTGGTAGTTATCTGTTTAAGAAATACAACACGTATTAGAGAAGATGATAATTCAGGTAGTTCTACTATTTACACTGTCAGTGAATTAGGTAATAAAAGGTTTTACAATATATTATATTATACTATTTTAATGTATTATATTACTTAGGCTACAATTGAAATGTCCTTTGGACTAGGAATCACTATTGGGCCAAGTGTTGGTGGAATATTATATCAGGTAAGTTTATCTATACTCAGATATTTGTTGGTAAAGACATACTGTTTTATGTATACCTAGATATTTGTTAGTAAAGACATACTGTTTTATCTATACCTAGATATTTATTAGTAAAGACACGTTGTGTGATTCTAAAGAGAAGCCCCACAGTGGCTCAGCGGTATGTCTGCGGACTTACACGCTAAAATCCGGGTTTCGATACCCGTGGTGGCCAGAGCACAGATAGCCCATTGTGTAGCTTTGTGTTTAATTCAAAACAACAACAAAAAACAATCTAAAAAGAAATAGTGCTGTTAAATATAGCTAGAATTATTTTAGATTTCGTTACGAGCAGTATTGAGAATGTCACTTGTAGTTCTTTATTTTACGAACACAAGTGAAATAGATATATTCAGAAACAAGTATACGCTGTTTAATACCTGCTTTAATTCTGTATCTGTATACGTGTAGTGTAAACATGCCTTAATTCTGTATCTGTATTCGTGTAGTGTCCACATCCTTTAATTCTGTAGTCCAATACTTGTACACATTCTTTAATTCTCCAGTTGAATAAGCAGACAAATTCTTTAATTCTGTAGTTATATACGTGTACACATTTTTCAATTCTGTATTCTAATACTTGTATCCATCTTTAATTCTGTATTCCAATACTTGTACACATTCTTTAATTCTGTACTTGTATACGTGTACACATTCTCTAATTCTGTACTTGTATACGTGTACAGATTCTTTAATTGTATAGTTGCAAACGTCGACAAATTTTAAATTTTGTTGTAGTATAAGTGTATATATTGTTTAATTCTGTATTTGTACACGTATATATATATTCTTTAATTCTGCAGTTGTTTACGCGTACACCTGCTTTAATTCTGTAGTCCAATACTTGTACACATTCTTTAATTTTGTACTCCGATACTTCTACACATTATTTTATTCTGTAGTTACATACGTGTACACATACTTTAATTCTGTAGTTGTAAGCGTGTACACATTGTTTAATTCTGCACTAATATACGCGTACACATTCTTTAATTCTGTAGATATATACGTGTACAGATTTATTTAATTATGTAATCCAGAATTTGTATACATTTCTAAATATTGTAGTAGTATACGTATATGCATTCTGTAATTGTGTAGTTGCATACGTGTACACATTTTTTAATTCTGTAGTTGTATACGTGTACCCGTTCTTTAATTCTGTAGTTGTGTACATGTATACATACTTTAATTTTGTTGTCCAATACTTGAACACGTTCGTTAATTCTGTAGTTATGTACGTGTAAAAATTCTTAAATTCTGTAGTTAGATAAACGTTCACATTTTTTATTTTTGTAGTTGAGTGTATACCCCTACACATTCTATATTTCTCTTCTCAAGGTCTCTTCCATATAACACTCGTAATAAAACATTACATTATTGCATTTGGTACCGTAATTGAAGCGTGTTACATCTATATATCCTCCATTTTTATACCGTAACAATATCTGTCTCAGGAAAACACATTTTTGTAAGTTACAGACCTATTAAAGAAATTCAGAAAAAAACATTTTTTGTTAACCAGGTTGGAGGTAACATGTTGCCATTTTTCGTTCTTGGAGGAATATTGTTACTTTTGTCCTTGATCATGTTATTGTTTTTACCTAATACAGGTAAGAAAAGTCATAAAACAAGTCAATATTATGTTATTTTACTTTACAGCACTTGTGACATCACTAATAATAATACGGTTACTAATATTTAGTTTTACTTCTCCAATACAGGTAAGGTCAGTCATAACAATATGATTATTAGCATTCAGTTTTACTTGTCAAACATATGTAAGGTCGCTTATAAGAATATGGTTATAAGCATTTAGTTTACTTATTACACAAATAAATTCATTTATACCAGTACGGTTTCTAGTATTTAGTTTTACTTATCAAACACAAGCAAGATCAATTACAACAATAAGATGCCTAGTATTTAGTTTCTCTTATCAAACACAGGTAAGATTAGTTATAATGATATGGTTATACTAGTATAGTTTTACTTATGAAACACAAGTAAGATCTGTTATAACAATATGGTTAAAATGTATTTAGTTGTACTTTTCAAACAAAGGTAAGACTAGATACAACAATATAGTTATTATTTAGTCTTAACTGTCAAACAAAGGTAAGATCAATTTTAAGAATATGGTTATTATTATCTAGTTTTACTTGTCAAACACAGGCAAAATCAATTATAACAATATGGTTACTAGTATTTAGCTTTATTTCTGAAATGCAGGTAAGATCAGTTATAACAGTATGATTACAATTATTTAGTTTTTTTATCACACACAGGCTAAAGTCTGATATAACAGTTTGGTTATTGCTGTTTAGGTTTACTTGTAAAGCACAAGTAACATCAGATACAACAATATAGTTAATAGTATTTAGTTTTATTTTTCAGACACATATATGACCCTTTATAACAATATGGTTAGTATTTAATTTGACTTGTCAAAGAAAGGTAAGATAAGCTATAACTATATGATTAGAGGCATTTAGTTGTATTTATGAAGCATATCTAAGATCAGTTATAACAATATGGTTACTAGTAATAAGTTTTATTTATCACACACAGTTAAGATCAGTTATAGCAGTTTGGTTACAAGTATATAAGTTTACTTATAAAGCACAGGTAATATCAGTTATAAGAATATGGTTACCTGTATTTAATTTTACTTATCAAGCACAGGTAATCAGTTGTAAAACTGTGGTTATTATTATTTAGTTTTGATAGTCAAACAATGTAAAATCAATTATCATAATATGGTTATGATGATTTAGTCTTACTTGTCAAACACAATTAAGAACAGTTATAACAAAAGATTTCTAGTATTTAGTTTTACTTGTCGAACACGAGTGAGATCAGTCATAACAATATAGGAATTAGTATTAAGATCTACTTTTTAAACATATTTAAGATCAATTATAAAAATATGATTATTAGTATTTAGTTTTACTTATCATTTACACCTAAGATTAGTTATAACAGTATGGTTATTAGTACTCAGTTTAACTTATCAAACACTGGGAAGATCAGTGATAAGAATATGATTATTAGTAATCAGTTTTACTTAATAATGAGAAGTTAAGTGAGTAATAACAATACGTTTGTTAGTATCTAGTTTTCTTATTACATACAGGTAAGATTGGTTATAACAATATTGTTATTATTATTTAGTTTTACTTCTCAAACAAAGGTAAGATCAGTCATAATAATGTAGTTATTAACATTAAGTTCTACTTTTCAAATATATGTGAGAAACATTATAGCAGTATGGTTATTATTATTAATTTTACTTATCACACTTAGGTGCATTCAGTTATACCAAAATGGTTATTGGTATTTAGTTTTACTTATCACATACAGGTAAAATCACTAGAAAAATATATTGTTATTTGTATTTAGTCTTACTTATGAAACACAGTTAAGATCAATTACAAAAATATGGTTACTAATACTTAATTTTGTTTGTCAAACCTATATAAGTAAGATAAGATAAGATCAGTCGTAACAATATGGTTATTACTATATAGGTTTACTTATCTATCACTGGTAAATTCTGTTATAACAAATTTATCAATTGTATTTAGTTTTAGTCAAACACATGGAAGATCAGTCATAACAATATGGTAACTAGTATTAATTTTACTTATCAAAAACTGGTATCACTAGTTATAACCGTATGATTATTAGCATTTAATTTTACTTCTCAAACACAGATAAGATTAGTTATATCAATATGAATACTACTATTTAGTTTTCCTTGCCATAAACAGGAAAAATCAGTTATAACAATATGGTTAATAGTAGTTACTTTTACTTATCAAACACAGGTAAGTTCAGTTTGTTTGTTTTTTGAATTTTGTGCAAAGCTACTCAAAAGCTATCAACACTAGTCATTCCTAATTTAGCAGAGATAAATAGAAGGAGGGTAGTTAGTCATTATCACCCATTGCCCACTCTTGGGCTACTCTTCTACCAATTGATAGTGGGATTGACCATCACATTATAATGCCCCATGGCTGAAAAGGCATGTTTGATGTGACCAGGATTCGAAACCACAACCCTCAGGTTAAGAGTCAAGTGCCTTAACCCACCTGCCCATGCCGGGCCATAGATCAGTTATAATATGGTTAGTAGTATTTAGTTTTACTTGTCAAACACAGGTAATATCAGATATAACAATATTCTTATTGGTATTTAGTTTTACTTTTCAAACCCAAGTAAAAATGGTAATTAGTATTTAGTTTAGCTTATGACATACTGTTAAGATCAGTTATAAAACTTTGATTACTGATATTTAGTTTTACTTATCATAATCATATAAGATCAATTATAACAATTTGGTTTATACTATTTAATTTCAGTTATGAAAGGCCAGAATGATCAGTTATAACAATATATTTAGTTTTATTTATTAAACACAGGTAAAATTAGTTACAACAATATGGTTATTTGTATTTGGTTTTACTCGTCAAATTTAGATAAATTCAATTATAACAATATTGTTATAAGTGTTTAGTTTTTATTATCACACACACATAAGTTCAGTTTCAATATTATCGCTCTTACTATTTAGTTTTACTTGCACACTACGGTAAAATCAGTCATAACAATATGGTTTCAATTATTTTATTTTTATTAGAAAACACAGGTAGGATCACTTATAGCAAAATGGTTACCAGTATTTAGTTTCACTTGTAAAACAAGGGTAAACTCAGTTATAACAATATGACTATTGGTATTTAGTTTTGCCTGTCAAACAAAGGTAAGGTCATTTGTAAGAATATGATTGTTATTAGTTAGTTTTACAAAGGTAAGATCAGTTATAACAATATGGTTACAATTATCTAGTTTTACTTGTTAAACACAGGTAGTATTACTTATAACAATATGTTTATTATTGTTTAGTATTACTTGTTAAACACGTGTAATGTTAGTTGTAACAATAGTGTTATTAGTATTTAGTATTTTATATCACACAGGTAAATTCAGTTATAATAATATTGCTATTAGCATTTAGTTTCACTTATTATACATGGGTAAGATCAGTTACAACAATATTGTTACTAGTATTTAGTTTTTTTTATGAAACAGAAATAAGATCAGTTATAACAATATCATTATTAGTATTTAGTTATCAATCACAGGTAAGATTAGTTATAACACTGTGGTTGGAATTATTTAGTTTTATTTATCAAACTCGTGTAAGATCATTTATACCAATATGGTGATTGGTATTTAGTTTTATTTATCAAACTCGTGTAAGATCATTTATACCAATATGGTGATTGGTATTTAGTTTTACTCGTCAGTCACAGGTAAGATCAGTGTTACGTATTTTTTTATGTTTTATCTTCTTCGTAGACTAAACGCAGCAGAAAAACGCAGATAACAGCTTGTATAATTTATTACACTAAACTATTAACAAATATAACAGATATAACATAAATTATATAATAACATTGACAGATATTAAGTTACATGATTCGAAATTAATTACAAAACAAAATAATACTAGTTTCAAACTTCAAAATTAATCACAATACAAAATGATACTGGCGTGTATCTTATATAATGATCTAAAATGAAAGTCTCAAATTCCAGTCTAGGGTGTGAATTTGGTCCTACGAAGAAATTCCGAAGCTGAAATGAAGAAGTTCAGAAACAGTTCACAGTTCAATAAATTCGCCGACTCTCAGCACAAGCAGTAATTCAGATGAATCGTAGAGATTGACGAAATAAAATCACAGCTTCCGTAGATCTAACTTCAGTCACAAATCCAAGTTGAATAATCACAGCAAACACTTAATCTTTCTCAAATAACTGACTCTCTTCTTTTGAAATAAAACTATTGTCTGACTCTTTTTTTCTTTCTTCGAATAAAAACTGACGTTTGAATTTCTTTGTCTCTTTCGCATCTTCGTCCGTTTATATATTGTAGGCCTAGACCCCTCGAATAACCGCGAACTTTCTACAGATCTCCAGAGCAATCCGCGTATGTCCGTTCTTGCACGAGACTAATAGTCTGGACACGAAGTCGCCAGCACTTCATTTCCAAAATATGATTGGTCTACTTAATTCAAGAAAATTCTAAATGTTACCTTAAATGAATAACAACATATTTTATTAGTTTAAACTTCGAAAACAATAATATAAATAGAAATGAAAATTTAAACACAACACGACATGTTGTCGCTTACAAAATATTTACACGACATTTACATAACAATCAGTTAGAACAACATGGTTACTAGTTTGTTTTTTTACTCATCACACACAGGTGGGATCAGTTATAACAATGTGAGTGTTAGTATTTAGTTTTTGTTGTCAAACACAGGTAACATCAATTATAAGAAAATGTATATTAGTGTTTAGTCTCTTTTGTCACACACAGGTAAGATCAATAAAAAGAATAATGTTATTAGTAATTAGTTTTACTTTTCACCTAGGTATTACAGTTATAACAATAATTTTAGTAATATTTAGTTTTTCTTATCACACACAAGTAAGATCAGTTTTTAAAAATTATGTTTGGTTGTATTTCTTTATTGGTAATATCAATTGTAACAATGTTGTTATTAATATTTTTTCACTTGTCAAACAAGTGAGATCAGTCATAACATTAAGGATGTTAGTATTTAGTTTTATTTATCAAACACAAGTAAGATCAGTTTTAACAATATGGTCATTAATATTTAGTTTCATTTATCAAAAACAGGTAAAATCAGTTATAGGAATATGTTTACTGGTATTTAGTATTACTTATCACACACTGATAAGATAAGTTATCATAATATAATCATTAAGATTTCTTTTACTTATCAAACAGAGGTAAGATAAGTGATAACAATATTGTTGTTAGTATTTAGATTTATTAATCAAACACAGGTATGATCAGTTATAAAAATGTTGTGTCCAGTATTTAGTTTAACTTATCACAAATAGGTAAGATCGGTTATAACAATATGGTTATTAGTACTTAGTTTTACTTGTCAAACACAAGTAATATTAGTTATAACAATATAGTTTCTAATGCTTAGTTTCATTTATTCAAAATAGATAAGTTCAGTTGTAATAAAATGTTTATTAGTATTTAGTTATTTCTTATTAACACAGGTAAGATCAGTTATAAGAATATGGTAACTGGTATTTACCTTTACTTATCACACACTGTTAAATTCACTTATACCAGTACTGTTGCTAGTATTTAGTGTGACTTATCACACACAGGTAAGATCTGTTGTAACAATATGGATATTGGTATTTAGTTTTACTTATCACTTACAGGCAAGATCGGTTATAACACTATAGTTACTAGTATTTAGTTTTATTTATCAAATACAGGTAACATTACTTATGATAATATGGCTATTATTATTTAGTTTTACTTGTCAAACACGGGTAATGTTAATTATAAGAATATGGCTATTAGTATTGATTTTTTTAAAATCACACAAGTAAATTCAGTTATAAAAATATTGTTATTAGCAGTTAGTTTTACTTATTATACACAAACAAGATCAGTTATAACAATATCGTTATTAGTATTTTGTTTTAGTTTATCAAACACAGGTAAGATTAATTATAAAACAATGGGGTTATAATTATTTAGTTTTACTTATCAAACTCATGTAAGATCAGTTATACCAATGTGGTGAGGCGTGGCATGGCCGAGCGCGTTAAGGCGTGCACTCGTAATCCGAGGGTCGCGGGTTCGTGCCCGCGTCGCGCTAAACATGCTTGCCCTCGCAGCCATGTTAGAACAACATAGTTACTAGTATTTAATTTTACTTATCAAACACATTAAAGATGAGTTTTAACAATATGGCTACTGTCATTTAATTGTACTTATGAGAATCTGGTAAGATAGTTTATAACAATATGGTTAGTAGTATTCATATACGTGACTATATGTACTCTAAGATTTTTAAAATCGTTTTATAATAATGTAGTTATCTTTTGTATAATATGAATTTTGTTTTAAATTGTTTATCATTGAGATTTTCTTTCTTTTTTGATTTTGAGATTGTACAACTCAAGGCACAGGAATTAATTTTTAAAGATTATTCTAAACTTTACGTTTCTGGTGAATATGTTGAATGTATTAACAGGACTTCTTATTATGGGTTTCAACGAAACAACACTCGAGCCACACGTCAAAAAAGTATTTTATTTCATTTATATTTCTTTTTCTGTTATTTTAAATGAAACCATATGCAATAAGAAAATAATTTTGATTTGTTTATTAGCACCTTACATATGTTTTTCATACTTGTTTGACCTTATGTGTAAAGTTTTTGAGAACAATTAATCATTAAGATAACCTAATAAAGGCATTTTGAGCAGCAACATAAGATTTCGTGAAATTAACTGAGTTAAAAATTCTTCATTTTGCGCATATATATTTCGTGATTTAAGGAACAATTTTTAACTCTGTTTCTGTAAGAATTTTTATCTCACAATTTCCTTATTTTGTTGTATCTTTAGTTATTGTGAACCTGACGATGACCGAAAAAGGTCGAAACGTTGTTCGCTCTTCTTTTTAAAATATTTTCTGAACCCAAACGAGCCGTTTTTGCATATAAAATGTTTTAAGTTTGTTGTAAAGGCTTTCATGACAATTTTTCAACTAATCTGAGATCTATATTTTCGTCTATTGCACTCTCGTTTTGTAGCATCGATTGGTTTTGATTCTATTTCATTTACTTTATGTTTCTGTTCCCCAAATGATAAATTGGACTTGATTCATTTCGTTATTTAAAGTTCTTCCCGTATCTGATAGATTGGCTTGATTCTATTTTGTTATTTTAAAAACTAGTTGTTAGATTTGTTTTGGTTTTTTCTTCTTGTTCTTGTTCAGAGTTTGCTTCATAAATGTAAGGTTGTCTTTAATTCTCTTTTATTATCTTATATTTTCTTTCCCGATGGATATCTTGGATTTCATTTTTCTAATTTATACCTTCTTTCCTGACCGTTAGATTGATTATGATTTTGTTTCATTCATCATTTACTTCTCGTTTTTTTTCCCACTGTCCCTTTTATAAAATCCCCTAAAATATGTTTTTTTTTCTGAACCCAAACGAGACGTTTTTGCATATAAAATTCTCAACAAGTGGGTTTTTCGACATCACTGATTGTTTTGTTGTTTTGCTAAGTAGAATGAAGATATCAGAAATATTAGTGATAATTTTTTGAAATCTTATTCTATTCCAGGTGGGTTAAACTATTTACATTAATCAAACTAAATTATTAACCTGAGCTATTTAATTAGTAATTAATTTGAAGTACTATCCATATTACACCTTATAATTGCATAAATTTTTATCTGTATCGTCAAAACAGAGTAATTCACTTTTTCTGATAATTCTGTATTATATTCTTGTATTCATGATAAAGACGTTTTACGACATTTTGGTATTTCTGATCAAGAAATTCTGTGACATATTTTTATATTTATGACGACGTTTTAATAAAGTGTTTTTACAATTATAATGAATCCATCTTTTAAACCACATTTTACATTTCTGTTGAATTTATTTTGTAAGTATAATTATACTCGTACGTATATCTGGAGACGTGATGGAATATTTTTGCCAATACGCGTACAAGGTTGAATACCTTTACACAACTGTTAAATTGATATTTTTCAATGTTTATTACATAACTTAAATATCAAATAGTTACATTTTTAGGCCTAAGTTATCTACCCGTAGAATAAAATTCATATACTTGCAATTGATGTGTTTTAATATAGAAATTACAAATTCTATTGTTTGTGTTATTTCCAAACAGTTCAATTTGCAGCCATCAATTGTAGGCCTATTTTTTCTCGTGAGTGGCGGATGTTATGCAATTGGTACATTGTGCTGGGGTCATATCTCTGACAAAGTTGTAAGTAAACACTTAATATTTTAACCTTCGAATTCATCTCAAATTTTTATAAAAAAAATATATTATTATACCATGGTCGCCCTCTGCTAGTACAGCAGTATGTCAACTTATTTACAACGCTAAAATGAGAATTTCGATTTCCCTTGCTGGGCTCAGTAGATAGACCGATGCGGCCTTGCTTTAAGAAAACACACACATACCATGGTCACATATATGTTTTCGGACTTTAAAAATCATAAGCTAGTGTGAGGCTGTAGCATATGTTATAAAGGGGCCCGAAATTAAAAAAACAAAACAAAAACGTATAAATATTAAAACACAAGTTTTTAAATTACATAGTAAGATAATTGTATATTTTTCATACAGCCAGATAATACGACAAATATGTCTGACATTTCAATAATAGTTTACTTCCATGAACGTAACAATTTCAAACGTCAAACAGTGGCGGCGCCAGGATATTTTCGTTGGGAGGCTGAAATAAACTGTGCAAGGGCTTCTCAAAATGCCATCAATATGAGTATATATGGTAAAATACAATAATGTAGATACCAAGGTACATTTAAGAAAGGTGTGTTATTTTGAACTGCGTTTTCTATGCAGTTTTCATTGGAAACTCATACTCTGATTAATAATTCATTATTACAAATTGGAAATAATCTGTTTATGAAAATATGCGTATATGTAAAAGAGAAAGTGTTTTCCATAATTTATGAATATATGTTAGTAAGAATATTGGGGGCTGAGGGGGGTTTGGCTCATCTCAAGCCCCCCAACTCTCCCCTTTACCTTGGCGCCGCCACTGACGTCAAAAGTAACAAAGCAACAATTTGAAAGTTACTTTTTCTGGATTTAGCATGAGCGAATTTGTTGATGATACTAGAAGTGTATATTTCACACAGAAGTCCATGTTAAATGATCATTAGAGTGAGTTTGTTAAATTTGTTTTGATCCATCGTGCTCCTTAGTTCATTTTTAATCCTTTTCAGTTTTCCTAATGAGCGTTCTCCATTTACAGTTTATAAAATGAGTGACAACGAGATGCGTGAGGCAATTTCTACATTTAGAAAACAAGACTCAAAAGAATTGTGAAGTATCAAACGTTAAAACTATGGTTGCACAAGGTTTTGTTTGGTGCTAACATGAGAAACATGCTTAGAGTGAATAACGAAATGAGCAGTCCGTTTCTATCAACATAATATTTGGGAATGGTTAACCCATGTTGACGGCTTGAGAGCATTTAGCAAGAGCCCTTGAAAGTGCGGGGCCTGTAGCATATGCTACTTTTTATTGTTTGTTTTGAATTTCGTGCAAACCTACGTAAAGGATATCTGCGCTAGCCGTTCCTAATTCATCAGTGTAAGACTGGAAGGAAGGCAGCTAGCCATCACCACTCACCGCCAACTCTTGGGCTACTCATTTACCAACGAATAGTGGGATTGTAACGCCCCAACGGCTGAAAGGGCGAGCATGTTTGGTGCGACGGGGATTCGAACCCGCGACCATCGGAATACAAATTTAGCGTCTAAACCCACCTGGCCATGTAGGGGGACCACTTCTTTTGATACTAGAATAATCCGGCACTGGTCACACCAATTCCAGCTAATATTTATAATAAGTTTTTAAGATAAGAGAAAAAAATGGCCTGGCATGGCCTTGCGCGTTAAGGCGTGCGCTTCGTAATCTGAGGGTCGTGGGTTCGCGCCCGAGTTGAGCTAAAACATGCTCGCCCTTTCAGCCGTGGGGGCGTTATAATGTGACGGTCAATCCCACTATTCGTTGGTAAAAGAGTAGTCAAAGAGTCGGCTGTGGGTGGTGATGACTAGCTGCCCTCCCTCTAGTCTTACACTGCTAAATTAGGGATGGCTAGCACAGATATCCCTCGAGTAGCTTTGTGCATAATTCAAAAACAAATGAAAATCTTTGGACGATTTGTAAAGAAAGACTTCGGGGAAAAGACTGCACTACGAAAGATAAGCTAATTGAGGCCATAATTGAGGTGTGGTATCGCAATCCAAAAATTAGTAAAGATTTCAGTCAACTCATGGACTCGATGCCAAAGCGAATTAATGATCTTCTGGAAAATAAAGGCGGTCATATCATGTATTAAGTTGTGAGTAATTTTTGGATTCTCAGAAATAAAACGCCAAAATTTAAAAAGAAAAATTGATAATTTTCCGTTTTGTTTCAATTAATTTGCACAAGGGTGTACGTAACGACAAAATGACAAATTGTTGTTTTGATACATTCCGTTTCATCGCGACTTTAAATCAACTGTGATTGTATGCAGCCTTCTTGGGCCCGGCATGGCCTAGCGCGTTAAGGCGTGCGCTTCGTAATCTGAGGGTCGCGGGTTCGCGCCAAACATGCTCGCCCTCCCAGCCGTGGGGGCGTTATAATGTGACGGTCATTCCCACTTTTCGTTGGTAAAAGAGTAGCCCAAGAGTTGGCGGTGGGTGGTGATGACTAGTTGCCTTCCCTCTAGTATTACACTGCTAAATTAAGGACGGCTAGCACAGATAGCCCTCGAGTAGCTTTGTGCGAAATTCCAAAACGAACAAACAAAAGAGAAAAACAGAAGAACACATAATAACTGTAGCAATGTTAGGAAGTGTATAATAAAGTTAAAATATCTTCCTTAGTCGGAAATAACACTAAAGTAGGCACATTGTAAGCAAAATTAAACGTTTAATGCATGAAAACCAGTCACTGTGAAGCAAGGCCTCAGATAAAAACATGTTTTACAAAAACGACATTTATTTGTGGACAACCTAATACTTGAACAATATTAATAGACGTAAAAATAACCCAACAGTAGAATACATGAACAATATAATTAAATGAAAAAAATAAAAAATATACTTGAAAACAACAATTCAACAGCACCTGACATCATCAAATAGTCAGAAGTCATTATTTATAAAGTGTTAATGCAAAATACAATACAAATAACTCTTTAAAACATCTTAAAGTTCAATAATTACTTTTAATAAAATAAGTTTAACAAATGCATATTTTCACAGTACGAAACATAATAGTAATTAACACTTATTTAAACCGTTCAGTATAGATACAATGATAAATTAGAACATAACAAAAACTTGAAAGATGATATTCAAAGAAATAAATTTATGTTAGTGGAAACAGTATTTATAACACTAATGCAGATCAAAACCTTAATGTATTTTAAATTTACTTTGCTAAATGCCTACGAATGCACTTGTTTAACATTAAAGATAAAAATAACACTTTAACAGAGACAATTATATTTCTTAATAAATATTGATTTAGAATAATGTGTCGTAACTCAGTTCAGCTTCACAATACAAGTAAAGATAACTGATAAATCATGGGCTTGTGCAGGTGATATTTATATACAAGTTACCTACGAAGAAAGACGAAGTTTACAAAAGGAGAAAGGAAAGTACACTGTACTAATCGATTCGTAGTAGTCCTGTTTATCGAGTAGGTGACGTCTGCGTAACTAATCCTAGCTATTGGCTGTGGTACTGTGTAGTGGATAGGTGATGTCTCTTTAACTGATCCTGGCTACTGGCTGTGGTAATGTGTATTGGGTAGGTGATGTCTCTCTAACAGTCTAATTGGTCCCTTGCGATTGGCTGTGTTACTGTGAAGTTGGGTAAGTGATGTCTCTCTAACTTGTCCTGGCTGTGGAGTGTAATGCTATGAAATTTCCAATTGTAAAATACTCAGAAAGCTAATTAAGTATTTTAGGAGAATGTTTACAACAAAAATGCTTTCTTTCCAAATTTATATTGAGAAGAGCTGTGAGGAAATTCGACATGTTCCCCGTTCCAAAACAGAAACGGCAAAGACATCCCGCCACACACAGACACTTACACATCACTATTTTGAACCAAGTTTGTACTTGTAATTAGTAGTTTCCTGGTTATGAAAAAACGGTTTCAACAGTGATGTGGAGATAACGTGTTTGAAAAACATCAAACAGTAACAGAAAAATAATAAAAGACACTGAAAGAAACGATGATATGAAATAAATTACTGCAAATAACTGATTGTTTTTCACAGAGAGTTATACTGCTATATACTTATTTTGGTTTATGTATTGAACAAAGAACTGAAAGATTTAAAACAAAATAATTTGGAACATATGTTGTACAAATATTGTTTCTTCAAAGTGATCTGGATAACAAATCAGATGCAACCGATACAACAATTGAAATTAAACCTAAGATTTGTCATAAATAAATATACATACGTGACGTCGTCGTTGCAACATTAACCGTAAAAACATTTCAAAATTTATTTGATATAAATTACTCAGCGTTTCACATTTTACAAATTAAACGTGTTGAGTCCTGGCTGATAAATCATGTTTTCATTTTTCTTATTTTAGCCTCACTCTCGTGTTCTACTTCTGCTTTCAAGTTTCATTTGTGTATCAGCCTTGTTGTTTCTTGGTCCTGTCCCGTTTATTCCGCTGGATACGTAAGTTTTTTTTCATATTTATATGTGGCTAAAAACATGATTTATTGTTGCTGTTTTATTAATTTTATAACTGGATAGTTAATAACATTTTCTGTAATTTCTTTTATCTATTAAATACATTTTTGTCATTCCTTTTTGCAGTTCCATCTGGTTAGTGATTTTATGTCAAGTATTTATCGCAGTAGGTTCTGCTGGCAAGTTGGTTGTGGGATACAATTTTTCATTGACAAGCACAATGTAAGTGTAGATCATTAAGTGTGTTATTCAAGTAAACGTAAGAACTGACGTCAGTATCTATAGTGTGTTCTTAAAGTAAACTTAAGAATTGACATCAATATCTAAAATGTGTTCTTCAAGTTAAGGAAAGAACTAACGTCAGTATCTATATAACGTTTAGTGTGTTCAGTTTTACGTCTGACACATCGTCAGTATTCATAGTGAGTTAACAATAAAAATAAAAATCCTTTATCTCGAGCTGTAACTGAGAGTTTTCCGTAAAGAAGAAATTCCATCTTTCGAATGTGCTCGGCTTGTAGAGTTTTTTATTGTATTTCTATCAAGACTTCTTAAACCTAAGTGTTTTTCTAACATCAACTAGGAAGTTGTGTTCTTCAAGTCAACATAAAAACTGACGTCAGTATCTATAGTAATTTATGTATGGTTTTTAAAGTGAACATAAGAATAACCATAAAGTAATAATAATAATCACTGAAAATAACAAGGCTTAAAACCACCAGAAATGTGTTTTAAATAAACTAATCGAACTTGTTATTTCAGATCACGAGGATTTCCCAATGACGCCACAACTATGGCAGTAATTACTGGAGTGTTCAGTGCTGTACTGGCGATTGGGTGGGTAAAGTGTTAAATATTATATTGATGAAAATTGATTTCCTTTTCTAGTTCTTCGTACGATATATTTAATTAAGATATCCTTATTTCTTTCGATTTAGCGGTTTTGTCGGACCGTCACTAGGCGGAGTTTTATTAGATAACATTGGCTACGAGAAAGGAACATGCGTATTACTTGGACTGGAAATGACAATTGTAAGTTTTTGTCAAGAATTTGTCTAAAACGTATATATATCTGCTGTTAGTTGTGAATATACATATATCAAATTACTTGCCCTAAAACAACTCAGAACTAGGGAGACCAGACGGCCCGGTGTTTGGTAAGTTTTCGAGGAAAGAGCTTTATGATAAGGACATTAAAACTATCAGGCACGTAGAACCGTCAATGTTGTGTCAGGTATTCTTGAACCCGGATTTGAAAGTGGAGGTAATGAAAACACGACACAATCTTGCAGTGAATTTCATAAATTTATAATGGAGGGAAACAGAAATCCGTTAAATTCATTCCTTACAAAACTGTGACCAGAATGTTTGAATGTAATACTGGAAACTAAATGTAGTATATTTAATAATGTCGTGGGTTCTTAAATAAACTTATAAAGACAAGTGTACGTATTTGTAATCATACAGAAAGTTTTAATGCAACAACAATTCTTAGAGGAAGAAAGTAAACATTAAAAAAACTGAATTTTAAAAAAATGCCTTGTAAAAATCACTGTAATCATGTTAGTCTAAGCCAAAGTAGGAATATTTTCATATTTGAAGTAATTCTGTCTTTTTGTAAGTTTGCACTTGCTTGATTCGATGTAAATTTATAACATCAAAACTTTCTATATTACTGCAGCTAGCATGGTTACGTATTTACTGATCCTTACTTGTTAAGTTAAATAATAGTTTCTTTTGTTGTTGTTTGTTTTCCTTTCTGTCAGCTAACTTTTTGCACTAACGTAGGACGAGCGTATATCTGATTCGATTTTATTACTCATTAAAATTTCTTTTAACTTACCCTTAATTCTAATTACCCAAACTAGGGCACATACTACTACCATTTTCAGTATAAGAAGGGAATTTGAATGATAAAATTAGTCATGTTTTGCACGCTTAAATGGAAAAATCACTTTCTTACTAAGATAAAAATATGTTCACCCCACAACATCACTCTCTCTTCCAGTTGTTTCTGAACATTGCTCATATTTTCTGCTACATTTTATGCAGAAGAAGAGATGTATCGGACGACATGGTTCCTATCGTGGCAGCTGACTGAATTAAAAATCATCTCATTCAAATGTCTTGAAGCAGATTAATTAGTTGTCACAATTATATATTAGGTGTGTTAGGATTATTCTATTACCGTATACATCATATAAACTAAAATGAGCTCTTTCAAAGACTAAATGGTAGCACCATCTTGGCAGATAGGTTTATAATTTTTTAATTATTTTATCAGTCGCATTGAGTACTTTATTAACAGATTTCTCCCAAAGGAAACTACAACTTGGTTTTTGTTTGTGTCAGACATCTGAGCATAATTGTATGAAACCAACATTATAGATAATCAGGCTTTCTGGTGATATTTTCCATAGGATATTTCATCTCTTAATAATTCAGTTGATAGTTGAAAATAACTGTAATTATCACCATCGAGAACAGATAGTTTACTCATAGATTTCATGATATAAAGCATTGGAATCTAGCTAATTACACAGTTTTCATATATACAGCTAAATGCAATATTTTCTGAAAATGTCTTACCCAAAGATATTAGCTAAGAACATTACAATGGTATCTAAAATAGGATAATGTTAAACCGTATTGACGTTAAAAAGATTGGTTGCAATTGCCAATTCACATATACGAATTATCATCTATTAAACAGTTTGTTATTAATTTGATAGAAAATGAAGTAATTTATATTAAACACTTTCTGGTGTTTCAGAATATATTTTGTGGTTTTCTTGTGCATCAGAAAACATATAACAAATCATTTTAAGTTTTCAAATAGCTATAAATTTGAAGCCATTTTTCTTCAGCTAATTCATTTATGTTTTTATTTTATGTTTGTTTTAAAATTTTATATTTTTATTTATATATGTTAACATTAGCAAACACTGAATAAGATGTAGCTAGTCCAATTATTCAATTCCTAAGATTTAATTTTTTTGAATTGAAATAACCTTACTGTATTAGTATGTTACAACACTGTATTATTCTTAAACTTCATCATGAATACTTAGATTTAAGTCAATTTTTGAACTGAACAATGTAGTTAGATTTAAGTCAATTTTTGAACTGAACAATGTAATACATTTACATTTGTATTGCAAAAGGAATAATACATCTTAAAATTTGACAGTAAGCGTATAGTATTTTTGTCTTTAAATCATTATTTTATCAAATATGTTTTGGTGTGTAAAACTATAGTATTTTGAAGTATATTCTGACTTATTTTACAAGATGACAGGAGATATATTGAATGATTTTGTTGTGATTGAATGGGGATGCTTTGTACTGATAAGAATAGTTTTCTTTTAATTTTCATTAATGATAAAAATATTAATTTTCTTTGTGATCAATAATTGATTTGTATGAAAAATATTTGTTCTTGTTAAATGTACCTCTTAGAGAATATTACTTAATAGGGTGATACAGGTAAACAACATAGTAATGTAGAAAGTGATATAGAAAAAATGACAACCTGGCCATCTCGTTTTCACATCAGTTAAAAAGTCTCATATTTATATTGAAATTAGTGATATCTTTATACGGAGATTTTGTTTTATTCATTTTGCATTCTTTAGTATTTTACACAAAATGTCCAATCATACTGATCAGGTTATGTTATGAAGCTTAATTAAAGCAATTAATCATAGTTACGTTGCTTTATAGCATTTATTATAATCTTTTGTTCCTGAATTACATTTGATTACATTCTAAATTATTATCAAGAAACAGTAGCGGTGTTTATGATGTTGTGTACTCTTAATTATAATCTATTGTTCCTGAATTATATTACAATATATTCTAAACTGTGGAAAACAGACAAATAGACAGTCTATTATATCAAATAGACAGTAGTGGTGTTTATGATGTACCCTTTATTTTAATCCACTGTTTTTGAATCAGATAAGATAATAAGTTCTCTCAAACAAATAATAAGAGTGAGGGTTACGTGGTTGTATATCTTTTATCATAATTCATCGTTTCCCAATTAGATCAGGATATGAATTTCTGTAAAATAGATAACTACTGATAGTTATGATGCTATGTATTTGTTACTATAATCCTATGTTTCTGGACTTGGTGGTTAAACTGTATATTGTGCAGGTTTGTTGTCAATAAAGATCTTTCAACACTATCATTATTATTTGAAATTAACACAGACATAGTTTTCCACATGAAAACAAAGACAATTATTTACTAAATTAACAGACACAGTTTTCCACATTAAAACAAAGACAATTATTTACTAAATTAACAGACACAGTTTTCCACATTAAAACAAAGACAATTAGCTACTAAATTAAAAGACACAGTTTTCCACATTAAAACAAAGACAATTAGCTACTAAATTAACAGACACAGTTTTCCACATTAAAACAAAGACAATTATTTACTAAATTAAAAAACAGTTTTCCACATTACAAAAAAGACAATTATTTACTAAATTAAAAAACAGAGTTTTTCACATTAAAACAAAGACAATTGTTTACTAATTTAACTCGGATACAGTTGGGGCCTGGCATGGCTAAGCACGTTAAGGCGTGTGACTCGAAATCTGATGGTTGTGGGTTTGCATCCCAGTTGTGCCAAACTTGCTCACCCTTTCAGCTGTAGGGGCATTATAATGTGCGGTCAATCCTACTATTCATTGGTAAGAGTAGCCCAAGAGTTGGCGGTGGGTGGTGATGACTTGCTGTCTTCCCTTTTGTCTTACACTGCTAAATTAGGAAAGGCTAGCACAGATAGCCCTCGAGTAGCTTTGTGCAAAATTCAAAAAACAAACAATCAGATACAGTTTTTCACATTACAACAAAGACAATTATTCACTAATTTTACATGCAAAAACGGCTCGTTCGACATCACTGATTGATAATTATTTACTAAATTAACAGACACAGTTTCTCACATTAAAACAAAGACAATTATTTACTAAATTAACACAAACACAGTTTCGAATATTAAAATAAAGACAATTATTTACTAAATTAAACACATTTTTGAACATTAAAAGAAAGATTTTTGTTTACTAAATTAACACAGACACTGTGTTGAACATTAAAACAAAGACAATTATTTACTAAATTGATACAGACACAGCTATGTGAACTTAGGTATAATTAAAATTCGAGTACAAAAAATGTTTTTTACGTATTTTATTGTCATTCATACAAAATCAGAATTTAACGATACACACCTTATATAAATATCTAATCAATTAGAAATTATAAAACATTTTTATAAATCTGTGTTTCTTCTATCTCAACTAGGCAGACACTTTGAGATTTGAGCATATATTTATTTATATTGTTTTATTCTCTCTTTCTAGGCGTCCTTAAGCGAAATTTCTAATATATTTGATGGAAATGGGCTGGAAGCTAGTTTATGCGGATTAAATCTAAGGCTCTGCTTTATAATCCTGTGGGTGTGCTATAAGATGGAGAGTCAGAGAGGAGTTGACGGTGAATGCTGTTGACAAGCTCTCTTTCTCTATTAGTTCAAAGAAGGCTACACGTAGCACTGTGAGAAAATTATAAAATACAAACAAACCAACAATTTCTCAAGTAACCAAATTCAGTAATTTCCACAGCTATTTATTGACATCAGACGTTTTTCTGAATGAGAGTTATATCAATATTCCACAAAATAAAGTGTACAAATTTTGAACTTGGAATAAATAACATAGCGATGTCATGTCAATTATTCTGCATTTAGTACGTATAGTAGTAATTATGAGAACACGTTTTAGTATTATGGTTTGTTTGTATTATAATCGCTTCCCAGTGGCACAGTGGTATGTCTGCGGACTTACACACTAAAAAACGGGTTTCGGTACCCGTGGTGGGCAGAGCACAGATAGCACATTGAGTAGCTTTGTGCTTAATTCTAAACAAACAAACAAAGTATTATAATTATTACCGCCGTACTGAAGCGCCCTCGTACAATACTAAATGTAATTCGTGATGACAAGAAACCCACTTGAAGTAACAACGTATCACAGGACGGTTGTTATCAGTATTAGATTGAAACGTTGTTCTCTGCTTAATTAGTAAAAATGTTAATACCAGTTGTCCTGAGATACATTAATACTAGTTGCTAGGAGAGAAAAATAACCCTCATTATATGTCACCTCAACCCATTGTTATGGACATTTAAATAATCCTTTTTTGTATATATAGTGGTCTTTCACGCCCATGTTTTGATTGACACTTTGAATTACATAGTTCAACGTGCTTCAAATTACTTTCAAGCTCGTGGTTGGCAGGTGGATCAGTGAAGATGATCCAAGAAAGTGGATCAAAATGCCAAAGAAATTTTCAAACAAGTTGTCCATTATAAATCTATTTCACTAAACGCTTCAGACTGTTCGTCAATAAATCTTAATCTCAAAAAAAAATTGTGGAATTCAAACTACTCTCAGTAGACTTTTCTAGAAGTCAGAGAAATCTATACAGGTTGTTGAGAATTAGTTTCAAATATCAACAGCAGAATTTAAAGAGCTTACATAATTAAGTAGCATAATTACTCGGACATTATCATAAAGCAACGAAAAGTCAAATAATGGGTCTCTATCTGTCGATTCTGATAATAGTAGATTTTAAACATAATAAGACACATTTTGCTTACAAAAGACAAAGAGAAACGAGCTGGTAATGGTGCTAAGAACACTTAGATCAATATTTTGTTTACCTACGAGTCGAGTTTCATTTTCCAGTCAGACAGCTCATCTACAAACACGGTGAAATTCTTTTTCGTGCATAAGTGTAATGAAAGTAGCAGTGGTACAAGTGGTATGGATAAAAACGCCACGTACTTTGCACCCTCTTTATTGTGTTACAAACACAGAAACCACAGGACGTAAAACATGCTGTGTGTTACTGCAGCTTTCACTAATGTCAATAAAGTAGAGATAACTACTTCTTCAACTCTAATAAACAGTTTGACACAGTTATATATGGGCAAAACGGCTCGTTTGGGTTAAGAAAATATTTTACATAGAAGAACGAACAACGCTTCGATCGTCTTTGGTCGTCGTCAGGTTAGATGTTTGAATATATAATTTATTTATTTTATTATATTAATATAGGTAGAAAGGCGTTCCTTTATATTGGTTTATTTTGGGTTTAACTTGTTGTATAAGTAAGGGGTCTTTAATTTTGCGTTTGTTTATATTACTTTTTTGTTTAGTATTTGAGTGTTTTTCATGGTTATTTGACTTGCAGTGTTCGAAAACGTGTGAAGGTGACTTTGAATGTAATTTGAAACTGGTTTCCATTTTTCAACTTGTTTCTCCAACATAGAAGTAGTGGCAGTTATCACATTGTATTTTATAATTCATGTTGGTGTTGTCTTTGTCAGTATAGTTTTTACACAGTATAGACCTTAGATTTGAGCCTGGTTTTTGAATAAATTTGGTAATAACTGGAATGTCATATTATGTTACTAGTTTTTGCCGAATGTTAGTTATTTTTCTCCTGATGTCAGGAATATATGGAATACAGCAGTATATGGTTTCTTGATTTTTCGATTTGTGAGATATATTTACTTTTGTTAGTTGATTTTGCTTTCTGTCTAGGTGTGTGCGTATAATGTTTTCTACGGTTTGTGGAGGAAACTTATTGATGTTGAAGAATTGTTTTATTTTGTCTAATTCATCGTTAATTTTATCTGGTGAGCATAGTTTTATGGCTGTGTTTATCTGGTTTCTTAGTGTGTTGAGATTTGGTTTTGTTTCATGTGCACAGTCCCAAGGAATGTATAGTCCAGTATGGGTGATTTTTTGGTGGATTTCTGTTTTGAATTGTTTGTCGATTCTTATAATTTTAAGGTTAAGAAATTATATTTGATTGCTTTCTTCCTGTTCACATGTGAAGTTAATTTTGGGATATACAGAGTTAATGTGATTGAAAAAATTAAGTATGTGTTCTGTAGATTTGAATCCCGCAACCGTGTCATCTACATATCTGTACCAGTATAGTTGTGGATGTAATGCTGTGTTAATTACTTGTGTTTCAACTTCTATCATAAAATTATTGGCTAGAACTGGTGATACTGGGTTGCCCATGCTTAGGCCATTTGTTTGCATATAGTTTTGGTTGTTGAATATGAAGTTTGTCTTCATCGTAGTGAATTCTATGAGGGTTGCTAATTGGTTGTTGGGAATATCAATAGTTGGGTTAGGGTCTCGGATATAGAGTTCTAAGGCTATCTTGCAGGCTTCAGCGTTTGGTACTTCTGTAAAGAGGGATATAACATCGAAACTGGCCATTAAGGCTTTATGGTGAAGTTGATTTAGATTGAACTTGAAATTAAAAGAGTCTTTGATGAATGAGCTGGCTGATGTTACATATTTGGAGAATGCCCGTGCTATGTATATACCAAGATTGTAATAAACGATTCATATGTGAACATTGTTGGTCGTAGTGGACAATCTGGTTTATGAAGTTTGGGGATGCGGAAAATTTGTGGTTGCGTGAGTCGGTTTTACGTAGGTAATAATAAAGTGTTTGTGAAATTGTGTTGGTTTTTTTCATTTGAAGTAGTAATTTGTTCAGTTGCGTCTCATGTGACTTTGTTGGATTTGTGTGTATTGGTTTAAATTTGTTCGTGTCTGATGTTCTTAATTTTTTGAATGTATTCATTCGTGTTCATTTTGACTATAGCGTTGCCTTTATCTGCTTTTAGAATTTTGTTTTAGGTTTTTAATGGAATTAATGTCTCTTTTTGTGAGATTGTTTTTTTGGTTTTCTGTTTTGTGAAATTATGTTGATGGTTTTGTGAGAAAGTTCTTTGAAAAATATCGTTTAAGATGTTGTTTTTAGGTGTTTCTGGAAAAATATAAATTTGTAATTTTACCTTGGAAGTTTGGCTGTTGGATGTCAATAAAATTATCTAAGTTGTCTTCTTTCTGTTGGTTGTTTTTGGTTGTTTCCTTGTTTTTGTTCTCTGTAGAAAGTATCATAAGTCTCTTGGCTAGATCTTCAAAACATGTTTTAGAACATACCTCGTTGCTATTGCGAAGTTGAGTCCTTTGTTAAGTAGATGTATCTCGTCTGTGTTTAATTGTTGGTCGGATCTGTTAATTATGAGGTCAGTCAACGGTTTGTCGTTTTGGTGTCTTTTCTGTTATTTGCATCTTAGTTTTTCTCGGTTTTTATTGTGGCAGATCTTTCTATCTCTGTCGTTCTTAGTATTGATTTGGTATATGTTTCGTTGTATAAGTCCGTAAATCTCTGGTTTAATGCAACATGCCATTTGATGATCAAGGTTAATTTTTTGTTTTTGTAAGAAATGTAGTTCTTTGTATTTTGTGTTCAACATGGCTTTAAGAAGTTTTTTTTCTGTAGATTTTGGATAATGTTTGTGTATTTATTAAAAAAAATGAAAGTTTTACCTTTACAAAGTTAGGAGTTAGTTGTTCTTTTCTACATTAATGAATAAAATAGATGTCATTTCTTCTATTGATAATTCGTTGGTTCAAATTTCTTAGTTTCTTTACGATCGTGTGAGCGTGTACTGTTAATAGTGGTGTACCGTACGCTAGTTCAGACATAATGGTAACTAATAAGTACAAATACACAGAGAAAAATACAAAAACTTACACTTCTCGTACAACCGCCGTGATGAAATAATAATCAGTTATGTCGAGAAAACCCACTTGTAGAGAAATATATAAGTAAAAATGGCTCGTTTGGGTTGAGAAAGATGACCGAAGAAGGTCGAAACGTTGTTCGTTCTTCTACGTATAAAATTTTCTCAACCCAAACAAGCCGTTTCTGCATATATATTTCTCTACTAGTGGGTTTTCTTGACATTACTGAGTTCGACACAGTTTTTGAGGATGTGAAGATTGAAGGGACTTGGTACACATATTATCACATTCCACGAAGTGATTCCAAAACAGTGGTTTATAACTGGAGCATACCTTTTCAAAATTAACCAAAACAATGGCTCAGGATAATCGAAAACATTTTCAACAATGTTTCAACTGTTCTAGAGGCCGTACTACATATTTAGTTTCGAATAATCTGTATATGACCGAGCACATCACCAGATACTTTACTTCCATTAAAATAAAACAAGTGGAAATGAGTGATATTATTTTATAAATTCCAATTTTACTTTCTTTCGTGTAGTCTTTAAGCTTTTAGTTTACGGAATAATCACTAGTAAGAACACATTCAAAACATTATATTTATAAATACACATAAGCACTTCATATTCCCTGTTCGTATTCGAATAGTAATTTTAATAAAAAGAAACATATTTTCTTACCAATTTAGGAATGATAGGCGATGACACAAGAAGAACGAGATGGAAAATTCCGAAGACAAACCCGTACTGTGTTGATGTTAAATGTTTCTTTTCAGCCTGAGACAAAAAAAAAAACGTTACAAAAGTGAAAACTACGCTTTAAGTCAAGAACAGTAGAGGAATACGTCTCGAGTTATCTCAATGAACTGAGAGTTGTAATGTCTCAACTAGGAATTATTGAAATTGACTAAGACCTATAATTTATCAGTTGTGAGTAATTATAATTAATTTAAATCATATAATACATCATATTTGGGTTATGATAATAAATTAGATCTGTATCATATCAACTGTGAGTTACCTTATTAAAATGAGACCTGTAGCATATTAAGTGGAAGTTATCATAATCAACTTAAACTTGTATTATATATATATGCTATGAGTTATCTTCTGCAACTAAGAGCTTAATATATCAAATCCTTACCATCGTGGACATCTGAAATCTGTAGTATTTCCTTTCTTAACTACTGTGGGCAACTAAAATCTGTAATATATCAACTCCTAGCTATCGGGAACAACTAAGAGCTCTGGTGTATCATCTTCTTGCCATCGTGATCAATTATTTATTAAGGTAAGATGATTATTACACATAAAAATTGATCAATTAGTAAAGATACTGGTGTTAATGTACAGAAGATTACATAACGCTCTTTCTTTTACCTGGTGTTACATTTTACTGAATATATTCAATCAAACAAAAATTTAGTAATCTGAACCAAGCAATATTCTCTGAGATAAGAATTATGGATTTCTTCAGACAAGAAGAGGTTTGTAAATTAATTGTTCATTCTCTAGTTTTCCAACACTTTATAGTAGCATTACCGGGTGGAGGAAGATTGTGAAGTGGAGATATGTCCTTTAAGATAGTGAATTATGACAAGTTGAACTTTCATTATTAAACGACAACAAGTTGTGTTTTTCAAGTTATGCATTACAAAAATAACATTCGTACTTTAAGCAAGGGATGACGATAAGAGATCACGTGACGAGAAATTCTATTCTTACAGCAACGCATAAGAACATGAAACTTGTGCTCTTCAAGATATAACGATATGAAATGTGTTAGTCTGGCAAGGCATACTGACAGGAACTAGTAATCAGTAATGACGAAAAAACCAACATGTAGAGAAAAAAGTACATGTATAAACGGCTGGTTTGTGTTGAGAAAGTATTTTATTCAGAGGAGCGAACAACGTTTCGACCTTCTTTGGTCATCGTAAAGTTCACAAAGAAAGAAATAGGTTGCTGACAGATAGCAGACACAGATACACTGATACACACAAATCCAACAAAGACACACGAAACGCATCTCAACGAAATACTACTGAAGGTGAAATAACCAACACAATTTCACAAACACTTTATTCCTACTTACGCAAAACCGACTCACGCACACCACAAATATACGGCATCCCCAAACCTCATAAACCAGATTGTCCATTACGACCAATAATGTCCACATATGAATCGTTTAATTACGATCTTGGCAAATACATAGCATAGGCATTCTCCGGATATGTAACATCAGCCAGCTCACTTATCAAATACTCTTTTAATTTCTAGTCTAATCTTAATTAACGTAATCATAAAGCCTCAATGGCCTGTTTCGATGTTATATCCCTCTTTATAGCAGTCCCAAACGCTAAAGCTTGAAAGATAGCCTCGGAACTCTATTTTCGAGATCCTAACTTATCAATAGACATTCCCAGCAACCAAGTATCAACCATCATAGAATTCACCACGATGAAGACAAACTTCATATTCAACAACCGCAACTGTATACAACCCAAATGGCCTAAGCATGGGCAACCCAGTATCACCATTTCTAGCTAATATTTTTATGACACAAGTAAAAACACAAGCAATTAACAAAGCATTATACTAGTACAGATATGCAGACGACACGATTGCGGGATTCATATCTAACGAAACACACTTATTTTTTTTTCAATCACATTAACTCTACATATCCCAACATTAACTTCACATGTGAACAGAAATAAAGGAATGAAATATCATTTCTTAGCCTCAAAATTACACTAACTGATACATAATTTAAAACACAAATTCCCCGGAAAATCACCCATACTGGACTATACATTCCTTGGGACTCAGCATACGAAACAAAACAAAATCTCAGCATACTAAGAAACCAAATAAGTACAGCCATAAAACTATACTCACCAGATAAAACTGACGACGAATTAGACAAAATAAAACAATATTTCATCAACATCATTAAGTTTCCTCAAAAAAACGAAGAAAACATTAAAAGCACACACCTACACAAAAAGCAAAATCTAATGATTTGTTGCTTTTAGTAAGATTTTCATTGGTCTGTTGATTTTGAGATGTGTGTACAGTTATTTTTTTATTAAAGTTGTTAACAGCCTCAGACTGTATTGTCCACGGTGTACTTGCACAGAAAGACTGACTGTGGGTAGACACTGGCTCTGTATTTGTCTTCGCAAATGAAGCTTCTGTCGACATGGTTATCTTATAGTAACGAGTATCTGTATTAGTATATAACACCTGCAAACGATAACATTTACTAATTAATTGACAAAACATACATATATATATTACAAATTTTAAATGTAATATTTGTCTTATCACTTTTTTCAAATGCATGTTAATTTACATTAATTGACAAACAAAGTAAACCTGATATTAGAATAATTTCGGAAAACTTTTAATAATTTTGGTTTCCCTGTGGTTATTTATTCCTCTCAGGAAATAAAAACTTAATCTCGCTTGTTTGCAAGTTATTCTGAATGATAGTAAAATGTATTCAAATAGAATAATAGTAATAATTAATTAGCGTTGAAAATAAAATAAGTAAATAATACTTTTTTATTAATTCTTATCGTTATTCCGAGTTAAAAATAATATAAACAAAAATGTTAATAATTATATTTTGTTTAATTAAATTTGCTTGTCCTATTAAAGTTGTTCACGTAATTGATGATATGAATAGACCTAAAATTCTATTATATATTTAATAAAGTTCATAGTGTTGTATTTCTTTATATATAGCTAATTATATAAATAGGCCTAAAGTAATAAGTTTTTAATGTTATTAACACATTTACAGTTGTTATTCATACAGTTGATGGTATAAAAAAGCCTACAGCACTATTATGTTTCTAATCTCATTCACACCTTTACAATTGTTGCTCATACAGTTAATTATAAGAATAGGTTTTACCCGTTTTTTTAATATAATGATTTCCTGTGATAAATCAAGATTTTTCTTTAATACACAATATTAACCGTCATTTGATGTTTACAAATTGGTGTATTTTAACAAATTTTAATAGTTAATTTGCTTACTTTTAGCTATAGTGAAACACTGAAGAGTATTGTTGTACCAATAGAACTTTAATGTGT
Organism: Carcinoscorpius rotundicauda; assembly: GCA_011833715.1. NCBI lineage: Eukaryota > Metazoa > Arthropoda > Merostomata > Xiphosura > Limulidae > Carcinoscorpius > Carcinoscorpius rotundicauda. The sequence continues at coordinate 27,531 of MU034074.1, read as the reverse complement.
TGTTATATAGCGTATTAACGTAAACGTTAGCGATGACTACACGCTAACAATACATTGGTGATAAAACTGGAAACTTATCAGTACAGGAGTCATTATCAAAAGTTACTTGTTGTATTAAAAACTTCACAGTAGAAAAGAGGACAAAACATGGAAAAATAATGATATAATGCAAAAAATAGGTTTAAAATAGGTAAAACAAGGATTATTCTATTAATTTAAAGACCCGTCTGGTCCTTTTTTATATAATGCTGTTTAAACTGCATGACGAAGAAATTTTGCCAAACAGGTTAAAAAGAAATATAAAATTTATGTTATAGACGCGTTTTACCAGTTTTGGATGCTTTGTCAGAACTTTACCATAAATAATCGCTAAATGTCGAAGTATCTGTTTACTGTTGTTGTTCTTGTTTTGAATCAAGCACAAAGCTACACAATGGGCTATCTGTGCTCTGTCCACCTCGGGTATCGAAACCCGGATTTTAGCGTGTAAATCCGCAGACATAACGCTGAGCCACTGGTGGGCATCTGTTTACTAAAAGTTAGTACGTGCTCTACATTATGCTATAAGCAAACATAATAATTGTATAAGGGGATTTGCCAAATAAATCTTTTCATTGAATATTTATTATCGAACTCTATTTGTTTCACAGAATTCCGCATATAAATAGTAAATGTTGACAAAACTTTGAAAAAACTAACATAAGGCCTCATTATAAAGTTGGAATGTACATATATTATAAGAAATGGTGATGACGAGAAACCCACTTAAAAGAAAAACGCATCTCAGGACGGCCGGTATGGGTATTAACACTTTTACTAATAAAACAACGAACAACTTCCTGAGATACATATTATACGAATAGTTTATTTAAATGTAGTTTACTCCAGCAACAGTCTATTATTTGTATTGAATATTTAGGGCTATGTGTATAAGAACATACTAATTAATTCTTGCATATCAGTTTGCTATTTTAGCTGTCAAAGCTGTTAACAAATAAGCATGTTACCCATCCTTTCGTCAATTTTACTGTCATATTCCTCTGTCATTTATATTTTGTTCGAAAATCTTAATTGTCTTACCTTTTTTATCTGTACCTTTTGTTTTTGACAGCGCTACAAAATAGTTTAGCGTGATGGAAAGATTAGCTGTTGATAGACCAGTTTGGTGAAGATTTTTAGAATGTTTAGTGTTGTAAATAAAGAATCGTGAAAATTAATGTAACAATTGTTAAATTTGTAAAGGTAAAGATGGTTACACTTACTTTTAAGAACACTTTTAATATAAAGTATAAGTTCTATCTTTCGATAAAAAAAAGCGTGTGTGTGTATATATATATATATAAATACTAGTGAAAAGCTCGTGTAAGTGCTTATTTATTAAACTATAGTTTTACTCTATTCAGTTGTGTATTCTTAAGCCAATTTAAAATAGGATTCTATGAAAATATGTTCATTTACTACTATTTCCATCTTTTAGCACGTAGCATTATTAGGATATAGACCCATCTTTTGGTATAGCTCAACTATGCCTTTGAGATGGTGCAGAGTAACTCTGAGAAAAGTAAAATCCATTTTAAAAATGATGTTGATCTACAATTCTTCTTTGAGATTCTTCTCATTTCCCTTTGTTGTTAAGGTAATAAAACAAGTGTTATATTAATTATAGTTTTTGATTAATAAAAGAAATAAAAATATTTACGATACAAGTATAATTATGTAGTGTATATTTCAAAGTCCTAATTAAAAACTATATTTTTCCGTTCCCATTTACTCAAATGACACATTAATGATTTGGCACATTACATTATGATCAATATTGCTCTCTTACAACATATAGCTAAACATCAAATAATTACACGAAAACGTTGGTCCCAAGGAAATACAACGTAAAGTTTCTTCAGTTCTACATATTTAATATATGCTAAAATTATAGTATTATACTTCAATCTATTTTACATAACTTTTGTAATGAAGATGATTATGCTTAATAATTTTTTATCCATTATTTTAAATTATGCCTCTTCTCTGGTAGGGGACATCCACTTTCCACCAGACAACATTGCCCTATGGCTTGAATATTTAATTTTTGAATTTATATGGAACTATAAAATTGAACTGGTTCTACGTCTGACAATTGACATTCTATCTTCCAGAGGAGGTATTGGTATTCTGATTTTACCCATCAAGTGCCTTGCTTTATACACTACACTACTACACTTTATTCAACACTATGGAATATCTTACAAACCAGTCATCCTTATCATTTTCTCAGTACCTACCACATAGAGTTTGAGATCAGATACTTTAATAAAACTCACATTCTTTCCACCCCTACCTGTTTTGACCCTCCTAATTTTTATGGTTCAACTTCTAAGACAGTTTACACTCTCACACAGAACGATCGTGATTTTGGTATTTAGACCCAGTATATTTCTTCCCTATATCTTCTTTTCACCTCATTAACTCTTCTAAGGATAGTACATTGGACACCTCACATCTCGTGGAATAAAGTGTGGTACCATATGAATACTGTCGATTTGGATTGACCACAACATTCATCCAATGAGGAAATGGCAGTATGTCCAAATCATATGTGAAATAAAAGCCTGCCTTATATCTAGAGACCTAGTGGAATCGGTGTTCCATTTATTTATGCTATGCCCTTTCACAGCATCAGTTTGACAATAGTTAGAAGATATCTTCCATCTCCCACAAATAACTTATCAGAAATAATTTACCATGCCATCATATCAGTAGGTCGACCACACTGTTTTCCTTTTTCTTACTGTTTAGCCTTGGCGAAGCACATATTATGGCTTACAAGAAAGTTTTACTAATTTGGAGATTTTAGTTCACCACATTCAGAATTAAGGGGTAACAAAGACACACGGAGAAGATCATGCTTAAAAAATTTCATCTCCATCAATAAAATGCACCTAATCAACGACCATACACCTACACACTTTTCAGCTGCTAACGGATCATATGATGTACTCGATTTCATCATCGCACCCAAGGACATAGTTAACAAAATATCTAACTTTAAAGTATATGATGAAATCACCAGTGACCACTTCCCCAGTACGATTCACTGGCGCCACCCTGCTGTGGCGTACGTGACTTCGTCCGCGTACACCTACACTAAAACATACTGGCTAACTTTTAACGCCTCTATGGACTCATACCTACCCCATCCAATAGAACATGTAAATAGCAAAACAGAACTTGACAACTATGTTGATCAAATTACAGAAGCCATAAAAAAGCCATTAAAAACACAATTCCTAACTCAAAAACAAAAAAAAAATCACTTATTCAATGGACTTTAACACCAGAAATTCACGCACTAATAATCAAACGCAGAAAATTAAGACGAACACACAACGTGACACGCGACCCACACATTAAAAGAGAAATCAAAAGAACAAATACAAAAATTAAACAAGAAATCAAAAAAGTAAGAGAAAACAATTGGCATAACTTTTGTAAAAACTTAGAAAAAAACAAGAACAATCCAAAAGAATTTTGGAGAAAAATCAAGAGTATCGCTTCAGACAAAAAAACAAATCACATGCTACAACATATCACCCATATCAACAAAATCGCAAGGACAGACGTAGAGAAAGCTGACTTATTAGCTGACTATTACAAATCCTCTTTTAGCGATTTAAACTCAGTAGATTTCGACGCACAACACCAACACCATGTCAATAACTACATAAACACAAACCAAGCATTATTCTCACCACGATTCCCCGGCGAGACACTAGAAATATACTCAAGTTTAATCAACAGAAAAATAACCACACCGAGCTAAAAATTAATATCAAAAACTTGAAGAACACTTCCCCCGGACACGATCAAATACCAAATATTATCCTGAAAAAAAGCTCCACTCTCCTACTGCAACACCTCACAAACATCGTGAACATCTCACAAAAAACCGGGTACTATCCCGACACGTGGAAAAAGCCATCATAACAACGATCCCCAAGAAACAAACTAATAGAACAAATCCAGACAATTTCTGCCCCATCAGTCTGCTAAGTTGCCTTGGCAAACTGATGGAGAGAATTATCTCCAACCGTCTCCTACATTTTTGTGAATGAAACAACATCCTTCCAGAATTTCAAAATGCCTCCAGAAAAAATAGACAAAGAACAGATCACCTCACGCGACTCACCGAATCAATCTACAAAGCTTTCAACAACAATCAAGTAACCATTGGGGTATTCCTAGATGTCAAAAAAGCATTTGACAGCGTATGGCACAACGCCATCATATATAAACTAAATCACCTACAAATAAAGCCCACGATAGTCAAATGAATCTCAAATTTCTTAACAAATAGAACAGCACAAGTAAAAGTCAACAAAACTATATCCAATTTATTCAATATAACGGTAGGAGTCCCCCAAGGATCAGTCCTCTCTCCACTTCTATACATAATTTTCGTCAGTGACATACCTTTTCCAAATCTAACATACACACACAATTCACAATACGCAGACGACATCGCAATCTGGAGCACCTCCAGAAACCCAGTAATGGCCATGTCCCGCGTACAAGAATCATTAAAAAGCGTCACAACATAGAACAACAAGTGGAGAGTCGTGTTAAACCAAACAAAAACACAAGAAATTACTTTCTATAAAAAACTTAAGAAGCAACGAGAAAATCTAAAAAAAATAAAATTATCACTTGAAAACACAACCATTAACATGAGTAAAAACATCACATTCCTTTCGACACAAAACTAACATGGAAAAAACATATATACAATACACACTCATCCATCAGAAAAAAAGACTTCATATCTAAAGACCATAACCGGCAAACAATCGAAATGTGCACGGAACACCATTATACAAATATTCAAGGCTTACATCCGTCCACTAATGGAGTACGGATGTCAAGGAACATACAACATGTCAAATAACACTCCAGAAAATCCAAATACAGCAAAACAGAATATTAAAATCCGCATTTGGCCTACCGTCTTTTACGCCAACAAACTATCTACACCAAATTAGCAATTTACCAACGATAAGAGACAGAATAACAGAACTCTCTCTCAAATATTATCTTAAAGCAGAAAAAAGAAACAAACTAACAGCATCACTGCACAAATTATCAAATGCACCAACAAAATACATTTCACCGTACAACATATTTCAAGAATCACATTCTACTCAACCAAGAATCTAAACAAATACAATCAACGAATTCTTTCTTTTCAGATACAGTGCACACGACAGGCAAAACTTTCGGCAACTGTCCTGTGAAAGTGGGTTTTCTCGAGGCACTCCCGTTTCCCCCACACCAAAATCTTAAGGCATTGGATTTATAGATCCCAGCCCAGGCATCTCTTTTGCCAGACCCTGAATTGTGCCGTTTGAATTGTTTTGTTTTTGATCTGGAATTGAACAACATTCATGTTCACACCTGCTCAACCTCTTCCTTTCGGGACAGTTCCCGGGATTCCTTTCCGCTGCTGCCTTTGCCTCCATCCAAGAAAACATTTAGAAGAGACATCCTTTACCCACATAGTCAAGAATAATAATTACAATATATATATATATAAACCACCATTTAAACTTAATATCAATCCACGAAAGGGGACGAAGAGGAACCACAATGTTCCTGAACACCCCAGATGGAGAGAAAACTCTTCTCATTTCTCTTTCTATAAACTGAACCCCTGCCACGTTAGTTTAGTTTTAGTTTAGTTTACTAATTTAACCATTCCACAGATAATACTTTTAATGTGATCAGTAAAGGCTCAACGTCATCTTTCCCTCTAAATTGAGGCAGTTTTCTTGTGTCTTTCAACAAGTTGCTTTACTGAGTTATGGTGTCCATGATACTCTCCCTTGTTTAAGATTGTTAAGGAATATATCAGATTATCATTACAGTTCCCGTCTACCACAAATCATGTACAGTTATTTTTCAGTTTTCATAATATATTGTTAGAACTGGTAACTTATTCTCTATTTTGCCTTATGTTTGATACCATTTATATAACTTTGTACCCAATACAATCACTTGTATGTATATGTAACTAATTGTGTTTACTTTATAACATTGTCCAATTAATATTCTTAATTTTTTCTTTATATTCTGACCACAGCCTGGTTCTCTTCAATAATGTATTTTGTCTAATTATTTTTCTTATATATTTCACATGTTAATAATATCTAAATCAGTATCATATACTACTTATATTATCTGAAAATTATCTTTTTACGTTATATTAAATTTAGTGCATAGTCCTCAATTACCAAACATCATACCTTCATCCCCAGTTATTTTTAATTTGATTTTAAGTAATGTTTGTTTCTAAAATTGTGTCCATTTTCTCACATTGTTCAATTGTTTATTTTTATTGTACAATGTATTTTTGTTTTCCGTCAGTAAAATTCAAAATTGTTACCATACTTCAAACCTAGGATGTATTTCTGTTTTCCGTCAGTAAAATCCAAAATTGTTACCATACTTTAAACCTAGGATTCGCATGGTGTCCTGTCTTTTAATTGCTTTGACTTTGGCATGTGGTCATCAACTGTGTGCACACTCAGTGAGTTGGGATGAAGCTGGACAGCATTTTTTTTCGAAATGCCCCCTTAACATTGGTCCATCGCTCTGGGGCACTTGTACTATACAGGTGGAACCATTCTATCTTTGCTGGCAACCAAGTTTCTTTCAGTTATTAGAAGTATTTTTTGCAAATACAAAATCTGTGGTTAAAATTCGTATTTTACGACTTTTTAAATCTATCAATATATGATGCATTCTTGATTTCTTTTACGAAAATTGCTTTTTTAATGATTAAAGTACAGTAATTGGATTTTTCACAATCATTTTTATGATAAAAATGTCCTTCCTAAGCTGGTAAGACAAGAAAAAAATAGCAAATAATATCTGAGTTTTCGTTCGAAATTAATGTGATATGAATGTGTTATTTTGGATGTTAATTAAATTGCAATATTAAATCAAATTTTGTTAACTACACATATTGGAATGTATTGCATTATAATAGTAGAACTGTAAATAAATTAAAAATGCTAAGAAAAACAAGTACAAGTTTATGAGAAAAATTAGTTACTTTCTTACACTATTTTTATATTTCTTCATTTAAAAAAATCATTGTTTTCTTTCTTTCTTTCTTCTCGTCAACTAAAAGTTTTCGGAATAAAAATCTCTGGCTTATGTCAACTTTCTTTAATTGAATAGAACACTCCTACATACGTTAATTCACATTCTGGTGAAAGGACTAAATGGAAGATATGAAAAAAGTTAAAACAAAAACTCTATGCATGTTAGCAGAGATTTAAGGATAACAATTACCTCAGCATATATATGCGAAAATTATAGTTTATACGATTTCAAGACACTAATTTTCTCAATTTTTAATTTTATGGTCATCAAGTACAGTATTGTATTTTCTCTACATCTCTAAGCAATCAGTTTAAATATATAATGTTGTACTGAAAAATATAAATGTAAAAACGGCTCGTTTGGGTTGAGAAAATATTTTACGTGGAGGAGCGAACAACGTTTCGACCTTCTTCGGTCTTTTTTCTCAACCCAAACGAGCCATTTTTACGTATATATATTTTTTCCTTACATGTGGGGGTTTTTCGACATCATTGATTATTACTTCATCACAGTGATTGTACGAGAAGTGTAAGTCTGTTCTTTTTTTCAGTGTATTTGTACTTATTTGTTACCATCATGTCTGAACTAGCACACACTCCACCATTATTAACAGTACACGCTCATACGGTCGTTAAGAAACTAAGAAATTTAAACCAAAAAAATTGTCAATAGAACAAATGACATCTATTTCATTCGAGAATGTAGAAAGTAACAACTAACCCCTAATAAGTGAACCTAGCGATGACCGAAGAAGGTCGAAACGTTGTTCGCTCCTTCCATAAAATATTTTCTCAACCCAAACGAGCCACTTTTACATTTATATTTTTCGCTACAAGTGGGTTTTCTCGACACCACTTATAATGTTGCACCGTTTTACTGGTTTATTAATTCTCACAATACCAAGTATATTACGGTATTTACTAAATGTTCACTTTTCGAATCTGGTAATGTACTGTTCTATTTTATTAATTTTGTGTAGCTAAGCTAATTACTGGCGTATGTATTCATTCAAACACTTCTACAACTTCTATGGTGTCGGTTTTTCACTTATTTTTTCTAAGTAACTGAAAACAAAGTTAATAAGTTCAGTAATTCTAATACTATTCTTGTTTGCTATGTGTGTCCGCCAACTTTATTTCTACACTATTATCTTTTACCATGTTTCCACTTACCGAATGAGGATACCTTATATTTTTTTCTAGTTTACCATTGGTCCAGTTACAATTTCAAGTTTAGTTGTACCTAGCAATTTTGATGTTGTAAACATTATTTGTTAAATTTGAAATTTCGATCAAGTTTGCTTTAAAGCACAAAATTTAGTAGACGAAAGGATAAAATGCGTTTATCAAAAACAAGTTGTAAATTTCCATACGACTAAAAACAATAACTAAGCATTTAACAATGGTATCACTGTTTTTGTGTTTTAGGAGGGAGAAGTCAACAATGATGTTGTCGTGCTGTAAACAGATTTCTCTGAAAAGCAATAGTTGTTTTTGTTGATATGTAAAGGAAAAATTTTGGTAGAATCTACCATTGTCAATGCGTTAATGTCAAAATACAATACAAATAACCAGCAATAACATTTTGGCAGTTAAATCAAATAACTCACTGACCATGTGTTTTAGTTTGAGCACCCTGTTTGCAATCTGTTGGTTGTGAAATCAAGACTTGTCACTGACCATGTTCGTCTTTGCTGTCTTAGAGTTGTTATAACGTGTGGGTCATTCCACGATTCGTTGGAGAAGGCGTTTCCTAAAAGTTTACAGCTGGTATTGGTGATTATCTGCCTTTCCTCTAATCAATAACATTAAAATTATGGACTTCTAGTTCATATGGTCTTCTAACAACATCCCATGAATAATATTTTTAACTCAAGTATTTTAAACAAATAACCTGTGAAGTCGTAAAGTAGTATTTTATTCTCCAAGAGTCACTGTAATATACACACTTGACTTATGTTTTGATAAAATTATTGAAATATGCTTAAACTTGAATTAACGTAGAAAATTACAACTTAGGATACGAGAACATCTTACATTATCTTTAAGGTTTCAAAATCATTCTCAAGAAGATTAACTCAGATGACTGGTATCGATCACTTTTACGAAGGTAAATACTGAAGTCCTGTCATTTCTAGTAAAAGTGCTCGAGATAATTTTAACTTTATTAGTTTGGACACAACCGAAAATAAAACACCTTTCACAAAGATCGATAATTTACCATACTGACTTGTTTCAAGTTCTCTAAATCAACTTATTCAAATTTTTTTAATGTCTATTTGATAATATGTACGTGTGTGTGTGTTGTAAATATAATTTGGGTTATAGTTCTTCTAAGGTTAAGGTAAATCAAGGTTTCGCTTTTCTTCTTATATTAACAATATAATGAAGAAAAAAATGAAATATGCCAAAAGACACGAAAATAACAACAACTATCAATATTATTGTCTGTTAAGGTGCTCGATTTGCTTACCCTTTTTATGGGGCATTTATAGAGCGACAGTGAATTCCACCATTCGATGGTAAAGGGGTGACTCAAGAAGGGGTCTTCCATGTGGTTCATGAATGTTAAATTATTGACGACTGGCGCAGGGAGCTCTCAAGTAGTTTTCGTGAAATTCAGAAATGAAATAAACAAACATGATTATAAGTTAGTTGAAGAATAATATCAACAAAATTCTCTTCTCGTAAATGGTACTTTCATATATCTAACCTTAGCAAAGGTTTCATGACCCTAATTACAATAAGAAATAATCGGTTAATAAAAGTTGCGTATCGACATATTTCTCTTAGTTGTTTTGTATCCCAATATTTTATTGATCAATTTGAGTCCGAGACCGTTAAAAATGAAACTTTCAAGGAATGAGGAACATCTTCATATCACATAAATTAAAACGTGCACATGCTGTCATTTAAATGTTTGAGACTTTGTTCGTCAATAAAAAATGTTACAGGAATAGCTCTTGAATAACAAGTTTCTTGGAGAATCTAAAAATTATGTACAATAAAATCAGACTTTTTAATCAAGTATTTTTTGTAATATTTGTTGTGACAATATCTATTGTTTGTTTTAAAACTGTTGTACAAATATAAAGTGATTTTAATTTCAAGATTGAAAATAATTTTCTCTGTCTCAACTTTCCTCTTATATTTTAGCTCTTGTAACGTGTATTATTTTATTTTTCAGTATGAAAACAACTCACCAAATATAATGAAAAGAAGAATCGTAAAATCATAAATAAAATAAACAGCTGTGTCTGTTTCTTCGTTATTAATCACGAAATTTCAAAGTATGTACCCTGAGAGCTATAACTGTTACGTAATATCCCTTATGACGTCCTCGAGAGCAACAAAGTACGTGCGACATAAAAAAGTGTCGTACATGACACTAACTCCGAGAACACAATATTGGGTTAAGCAGCCTATGCTTCCTACACCACTTACAAAAGAAATTTCCCACTGTAAGAAAAAGGCAACTAGAATATATGATCTTAAGTAAACATTTGGTAAGATTTAATTCTCTTTAGTATAAAATTGTTTTTAATATGTACTAATTTTAAATATGCTTTATGTATAATAATACTATACTGAACACTTATAATTCAGAGAATCAAAATTGTTAAATATATACACTGTTAGAGATTTTATAAATTACTGTTATATTGCTTTATGGACAGATTTTTAACACTAGAGAGAACTGGTCATTCTGTCATGCATCACAGTAAAGTAAAGAGAAGTTGTTACTTTGTTATACATCACAGTAAAGAGGAGTGGTGACTTTGTTACACATTACAGTAAAGTAAAGAGGTGTGGTCACTTCGTTATACATCACAGTAAAGAAGAGTGGTGACTTTTTTACACATTACAGTAAAGTAAAGAGGAGTGGTCACTTCGTTATACATCACAGTAAACTGCTTTAACTACGTCTTCCATAACTCAGATTGTTTTATTATATGCATTGTGCAAGGTAAATTTTATTCTTTTTAACTTAAGTTGTTTTACTACATGTTAGCTGTGTATACAAATTTTAAAAAACGCTATATTATTTTACACGACCCTAGGATTATGTCTTAACCATCAGGCTATATCAAGCTGTTTTAATTGAGTTAGTTTCTTTTAAGATTTCATTTCGTCTCTTTTTCATTCTATAAATAGTTCAACTGCAACTACAAAATATTTTGATTCTGAAAAGACTTTTAGGGTAAAAATCATATTTGTTGTTTAAGTCAGACAAGGTCTGAACTCAGTTTTGGGTTCTAAACACGTCACCGATTTCTCATGTTGATAATGAAAAGTACCACTTCCATACTGCTGTTAATAATTCTTCATCCTTCAAACTGAATAAACTCAAACCAACTTATTTCTATATGCAGAAGGATTCTGATCCAAACAAGCTACACACAAAATGTAACTGAATATGGTCAGTTGAGTACACTGTTCACACTTATAACAAAAACAAACGTTTCATCAATTGTTATTAACAACATTTTTAACTGTAATCCCAATAGTGTCATATATATTCATAATTTATAGAACTAGAAGTTATAATGGAACTATTCAATATGAAATTAATTATTTAAAAACTTTATCATTAATAGTCTTAGAAATATTCTAAATCATTGCAAAGATATTCAATTTTTTACATACAAATTACTATTACAACTCCGTATTATATTTATTGTTTCTTTTAATACATCTCAGCGAAAAAACATACTTCAAAATAATACACTTTTTCACAAATGCCAACCTATAGCTGAGATAATTAGAGGTAATAACCCTTGTTTACAATAAACAGAAAACAGGAAATAACGTAATGACTTTAATCATTACGAAATGACTGGAACTCGTTCTTCATCGACTTGTTTTGTTTGGTTTTTAACTCGGTTGGCTGCGACCAACCACAAGCAGTGTACAGACGTAACAAAGATCTGGTGAAAGGGAAAAAAGTTATGTTGTGTTAATAACAAGAAGGAACGTTACAACTCTAGTGTCTTTACTGAAAGGATTCAAACTCATAATGCGCATCTTTCTATTTAATTGGCTATGACCAACTATAGGAAATGTACACGTAAAAAAAACAACATGGGTTCCCAGATGAGATAGTTGTAAATCTAAGTACTTAAAATTTAAAATCGGGGATCCAGCGATGGTCAAGCATATGGTCCAATAATCCTTTTCATATAACTATAAAAGATACAGATTAAACACATCCATCAAGATAGATTTAATTATCATACTTGTCACAAATTATAAACACAAATACATTCAATTCAACTTTGAGATAGTCATTTTGTAAAACAAAAATAAAAGAAAGATTTTTATCTAAACGTAAGTTACTTTTCCAGATGGTCATGTTTACATTCACTTACCGTCGCTGTTTCAATTCCCAACATGACCATTGATCCACCTTTAAAGCCCATGTATTCTACTATAGCACTGCTCATCGACGGTCCAAGAAAACCACTAAAAACGTTAAAAAGACGAGAGTGAATAGAGAAAAATGAAAAATACCTTAACGACAAAACAGAGAACTACATACCTTCATAAGAGAACGCAGTGAACTGTAAACTGTCTTAATGACAAAACAGAAAACTACATAGCTTCATAATGAAAATACAGTGAACTGTAAACTGTCTTGATGACAAAACAGAGAACTAGATATCATCATAAGGAGAACAAAGTGAACTATAAACTATCTCAATGACAAAACAGAAAACTTCACACCTTCATAAGGAGAACACAGTGAACTATAAATTGTCTCAATGACAAAACAGAAAACTATATACCTTCATAAGGAGAACACAGTGAACTATAAACTGTGTCAATGACAAAACAGAAAACTGCATTCCTTCATAAGGAGAACACAGTGAACTATAAACTATTTTAATGACAAACAGAGAACTACACTGATATTTAGTAAACTTACCCAAAAGCGTTCACGGAATTAAACACGCCTGAAACCATGGCAACTGTTGACATGTTGTCGGTTAAACCTTGTGAGCTGAAAATTAATTACAGAAAATAATTCATTATTCTACATTCTATAATTATTGACTCATTATTCTTCTTTCCATCAGTACAAACTGAGATAATTTTTCATAAAAACAGATTCTTTGCTTTACTGTTTTCACTTTTATATATGAATTTTCAGAGTTTAGCCAATGGTTTGTTTACTTCTGTGTAAATGGATTATTTTGTCATACAAACGTTTTTTTCTCCATTATATTAAACATAAAGTCCTTAGCATATTATTTGATCAACACATATCAGAGAAGCAGAACACTTTTTTAAATTTCAAGATTCAAACACAAATATTACAATAATCTTTAAGATATCTAACTCCAAGTAATAAAATATTGTTATTTCCCAAGCTACCGAGATATCACGAGGATGGAATTACTTCTCAGAACTACATCTGCATTCTGGTCCAACCTGAGTATTCAGTTGGAAGAAATCTAATGTTTTTGTATATTAAAAAGTTTGTGTGTATGTGTTGATGGAACTCTGTTGTTGTTTGTGGTGACACCAAATTAACAATAATAATGTAGCCCTCTAACAATAGTCATTGTTTGTCATTCCATTCTATATATCTTGCAAAAAATAATTTTTTATATTTAATTATTTGTTGATTCTTACGTTACTATGGGTAGCTCGAACATCATGAACTCACATTGTATGTCTGAAGGAGTGATTAAGCCCTATGATGCTTTTCCCGCCAATTCCTATTCCCAGGATAATTTGTGAAAAAATCACCAACCCAAGGCTCCTGTAAATAGCATAAGCATTAAAAAATTGCTCTAAAGTTTTATTGCTTTCGTAAGATGGCGCCTCGAAAATAAAAACAAAGACATGTTAGGAAACAGTTTGTATCACAACTATCTGCATGATAAACTAATGACAATATTTGTAAATAAACGACGAAAGTATTGGAAAAACTTACGTATCTAGTGGAATAAAAGGGGCGGGTCCAACAAATATGAAACTTGCCGCACAGAGGGCAGTCGATATGAACAATGGAAGAAGAGACGTTGGCTGTTTAAAGAAATAAAAGGATCTCAAAAGTAGAGTTATCTGCTAAAATAGTGTTGGAACTTGTACTGTATAACATAGTTTCGTATTTCACAATAATTACTGACTAAAACTAGCAAGTTGTCATGCTTTATAATTTAATACTAGCAACACAAAACACGACATTTTTTAACAAACTTTAAAATAAATAGTGTTTAACATTAGCAAAATACATCAATAAGTGGTTTAATAAATACTCTTAAAAAAAACGCAAAAGGGATATATTTGTTATTTTAAACAGAAATATATGTAATAACGTTACAAGCTCAGAGTATGTAATGTTACACATGTTAAAGCACTGAATGTCAGACCAAAATGACAATAAAAGTTGTGCACTTTGAAAATGGAGAAAAACATCGGATCTTTCGCCAAAACGCATGCGTGTCAAATAAATTTGGAACATGTGCAAAATACCTATAAAAGTGACGGGTTCTCGGTTTCCATAGTTCAGTGTTAAGCCACAGACACGCAATACAATTACGACAAGACTGACTGAAGCACAACGCAACAACGCTATTGGTCACTTTGAAGCAAGCGAATCTCGATCAGATGTTGTCAGAGCTGTGAATGTCCACACCAGCTCCATTACAAAGCTATGGAATCGTCACCAACAACATGGATCAACATGAGACCATCCACGATATGGTAGACCTCGTGTGACCACCCCCGCTGAAGATCGCTACATCTGGTTACGTCACCTTCGGGATAGGACCACCACTGCGACGTCTACTGCCTCAACCATATCAGGGCTGCGTAGGATTTCCGATCAGACCGTACGAAACCGTCGACGAGATTCTTAGGCCCCATGTGCAACCCATCATAGTGAACGTCAACGACGTTTTTTAACATGACAACGCCTGTCCTCACACAGCCCGACCTACCACTGTCTTCTTGAGACACCACAACATTAACGTTTTACCCTGGGCCTCCAGATCACCAGATTTAAACCCCATCGAACATCTTTGGGACGAGTTGGACTGACGTCTGCGACGGCGACAACCTCAACCGCAGACTCTACTTCAGCTTGCAGCAGCTTTGCAGGCTGAGTGGACAATCATTCCACGGGATGTAATTCGTCATCTCATCGCTTCCACGGGCAGGAGATTCCAACAGTTATTGATGATCACAGGGGGCATAATCGTTATTGACGTTAAACTTTAACTAGTGAGAGTGGACTTCGCCTTTGCAGACTTTGGATGTTCAGCAGTAAATGTGCAAAGTTTCACATATGTTATATAGAACTACCCGGAATAAACTTAACAATATATATCAAATTTTACTTTTTGCGTTTCTTTTTTTGAAGAGTATATTTTAAAATAGTTTTTGTCTGACACCAGTAACATGTAATGGTTGATAGTTAAAAAGCTTACTTTACAGTAGTACTGTGAAAATCCAATATCATGAGATTTGAAAATTTCGGATGTTCGAAGAACGTTTTAGTTAAAACATGATCCATAATATAAAATGAATGAAAATAATATCTTATCATGTACTCACAAATTTGTCAAAGATACAACCCCACATAAGAGATGATCCGGCATAAAATCCACCACAAATTATAAATATTATGCCTAGAATCGACGGTTGTAATCCAAACTACAAGACCAAAAATAATAGGGCTAGAACCACAGTTTTATCATTATCTGCATACATTGAGGCTGGAAGGGATGAAACTAGTACTTAAATATATTTTCACAGTGATGAATAAATACGCACAAGGTTTATTTAGTTATTTCTTTGACCTTATAATTATCCTAATACTGACATAAATATAACAATTCTTAGTTTTACTTATAACTTAAATAGATACACAATATGAACACACATTCATAACGTGTGATAGTGTTCCATGTTTACATGGTCAGTTTGAACCAAGTTATTTGGTTTATTTGAATGTGCCTTACTGTTCTATGATTGCATGGTTAGTTTGAACCAACAAGTTACCTTGTTTATTTGAATGTGTCTTACTGTTCTGTGTTCACAAGGTCAGTTTAAATCTCCTAGATATTAAGAATACACAATTCTTTCTATACAGATAATTAGAAATATTTACCAGTTGAGTACGGTGGTCAATCTGTCATTTTTTTCGAGTATGAAAGATAGAAATATTTCTGTTGTGCTCATTTCTAAAACCATTTCATCATATTTTAATTTACCTTGTCGAAAATATTGTTTGTTTCTTTGTTTTGGAATTTTGCGCAAAGCTACACGAAGGCTATCTGTACTGGCCGTCCCTAATTTAGCAGTGTAAGACTAGAGGGAAATCATCACCTACCGCCAACTCTTGGACTACTGTTTTTTCCAACGAATAGTTGGATTGACCGTCACATTATAGCGTCCCCTTTCAACGGTGGGGACAATAAAAATATAAACAAATCGATAAAGCCCGTTTGCAGCAGTGAGAGGGAGTTGTTCAGTGATGGTGTTAATTTTTTATACTGAAAAGTGTGACACTCAAAAACACAGCCATGAGGGACTCCATTTCCTGTAGAAAAGAACAGGAAAATGTTGAACCCACACAAACTTGGAATCTCCTGTCCATTAAATTTTTTTAATAAAATTTGGTAAATTGCCAAGTAACCCATATATATATATGCAGGTCTCACAAAATGCCATACCTCCTATATGTATCACTAACCTTCTCAACGTCAAAGAACATTGATACAAGCTGTTGTCGTTTGAGAAAAACTTCTGTGATTGACGTTTCAAGTCGAATTAAGTGATCCACGGTGGAGTGTTGTAATCGGAACCCACACTGGGTGGGAAAGAGTTGTTTGATTCGAGGAGCCAAGCAAGACGAGCGTTAACCATCCTCTCTAAGGTCTTAGAAAGAAAGCTCATCAAAGCAATTGGAAGGTAATTTGAAAAACTTGAGATCTTTCCCAGTCTTAGAAAAAGGCAGGACAATCGCCTGGCACCAGGCATCAAGAAGAATATTCTCCTGTCAGATCCGGTTAAAAGCAATCAGAAGAATAGTAAGAGAAGCAGTAGATAGATGGCACAGCATTTCACAGTGTACATCATCAGGTTCAAACCAATGAAAGACCAACTTGAATTCCACCAGTGTAAAGGAACGATTACAGTCATAGAAAAAAATCAGCTTGAAAGAATACAGATGATCACTCTGCCCAAGTCTTTATAGCAAAGGCTTTCACCTGGAGTATTGGCAATGCTATGCGTATCAGCTGCTTTCTGATTAACAGAGATCAAGATCGAGAGAATTCCACCACAGATAGGGATATAGTGGAAAACGTGTAGAGGTTTTACGAATACATTGAGCGGCTGCTTGTGTAATAGCCAGTTATTGCTGTCACACAGTCATCTATTGATGGCTTACAGACGATGGCAGGATCAAGTTCTGCGAATGCAGTGAAAGAGGGCCAGTTTGCATGATCCAACGTCCACCAGGGCACGCGGGTCGGATGGCATTGACCAGAGTCAGTCTCTCTCAAAATTGGAGGAGAATTATCACTGCCTTGTGGATTATTGTCAACCCTCCATGAAAAATCGGAGAATAATGAAAGGGAGCAAACTGAGAGATCAATAGAAGTAAAGGACTGACTAGGTGCATAAAAATAAGTAGAAGAACCAGCATTGAAAAGAAAAACGTTGTGATTAGACAACTTAGGTTTCATAGAGCGAACCTTCCTACCAATATTAGCACTTCCCCAAAGGAAATAGTAACGTTTAAAGTCCCCCAGGGTTAAAAATGTTCAGTGAGAGCAGCAAGGTTTGATTGATCATATATCTCTTCAGATAACAGGTAGAGAGAACCAACAGTGATGATATGACCCAAGGAAACACGGATGGCTACGGTCTCCGTTGATGAGTGGAGTGGCAAAGACAGGATGAGCACATGCTGATCAACCAACAATGCCACTCCTCCATGAACTTGTCCATCATACACCCTGTCGTCTCTATACAAGGAAAACCACAAAAAGATGACTGTATCAGCAGGTTTCAGAAATATTTCCTGTAAGAAAAGACATACAGGATAGCAGGAAGCAATCAGTGTTTTGATGTCATCCAAATTAGAACGTAAGTCTCGGCAGTTCCATTGTATTAAGATGGCCATTTTTATTCAAGTGTAGGCAAATTTAGTGGAGAACCCTTCTGTTTGAAACTACGTCTCTTTTCTTTACTGTTCTTATTCGACGGAGGTCTATCAATCTCCATGGATCCTATCCTGAGTCGATTGGAGAGGTCTTTGCTGTTGGAAGTGGATTCCAGTGACTGATGGCGTGAACGAATGATCGTTTTGCATCTTAGGGTGGGATAAGAAGATGTATCCGATAAAATTCCTGTACCTAGAACCAAAGAAAGGATGATTTTAGGACTTGTTAAAATGTATTTAAGAGACAGAGATGGGTGTTGATGTTGATTCATTAACTTTTTTAACAATGGAGGTCAAAAGACTTTTCATTTGTTTTCAGAACGATTCTTTTGGAAGCACAGAGAGATTTATCTGCACTCTCACTGTATTTGTAGAATGAAGTGCAACAGCATACGTCCGAGATGAAGTGATAAACAGCAATTTTTTGAGCCTTAGTATAAGTAATATTATGAATCGTTTTCAAATCTTGCATCTCTTTTTTTCTTCCAACCATTTAGGGCAAGTAAGAAAGTAGGAAAGGTGAGAGCCATTGCAATTTATACAATAAGGGTCGATTTCACACTGATAGGCACCATGGTCCTTGCCATTGTAATGAGCACACGTCAAGGAACCACAACATGTCATCTTTGAGTGACTGAACTGTTGACACCGAAAATATCAGACAGGGTTTTGAATGTATGGCCATACCATGCAATTAAATAACCTGTCTTGATGGTGGCAGATGTATTTGGTGGTGTAAATATCAGAACGAGGATATTGGTCGGCATCGTAATTTTATCTTTGCAAGTGGAGATATATCTTACTGCAGAAACTCCTTGAGTGGAAAAACCAGCAAGAATCTATGGTTCGGGGATGTTCTTGAAGTCTCTCTCATCAATATCGCCTTGTGATGAATTCAGAGTAGCATGAAGCACAACCTAAATGGTTATATTCCCAATCTTCTTTGAATGCAAGAGGAGTTCACTGGGTTGAGACGTGGATGTTTCCACCAATATGTTACCAGAGTGAAGCTTCTTTACTGACTTTGGAGAGCCAGCAAGTCTCTCTCGTCCCTTCTGAATAAAAAATGAGATATTTGCTTTAATGGTTTGTATGAAAGAGAATGTAGGATAAGAAAATGATGTATAACATATTGTATAACACACCATTGGCTTTTATATTCACCATCAACAGGATCAATTTACTGCTTTGTTTGTAAACTTTTTGACCCTAAATTTTCTTCGCGTTTTGTTGAAAAAAATGGTTCAGTGACTGACGAAATACTATTGCAATTCATCATCATTGAAAAAACACTACTCACCGAAACGATGCTAAATTACTTAACTCACAGAAAAAGCTTAGGCTTGCCAAAAGAGCTGGAAAAACAAATTAAAGAAATGTGCAATTACTGGGAAAGTCTTGGAATGTGTAATAGCTGTCATAGCTGAACGTTTCCTGGTTTTTCGAGGAACAGATGAGAAATTTGTTTCACTACTGAATGGGAATTGTTTAGGCCTGCTTAAGCTCATAAGTCAGTTTGATCCATTTTTATCATGGTACATTTCGAAATATAGAAATTCTGGAAAAAAAACCTTCTTACTTGTCCAAAACCACTTGTGAAGAACTCATTGGACCAATGCCTTAGAAGGTCCACGCGTTCATTGTTGATGAAGTGAATTCTTCTGGTAATTTTAGCTTGTCAGTTGACGCCAGACCTATCACACATAGATCAGTTAAGTGTTGTACGTTGTACTTCAATACTTAAAAGATGAGCAGCTTATTGAGCGCTTTATAACTTTTCTGGAACTGAAAAGCGATACCAGTGAGGAAATGGCAAATCAGGTGTTGCAGTACTAACACACTAAATTTGATTTTTCAAGTTGTATGGGTCAATCTTACGACAATGCTGCTAACATGTCAGCAAAAGATTTTAGAAGAAACTAAAATTGTCATATATGTGTTCTGTGCAGTTCATTCACTAAATCTGGTAGGCCAAAGTGCTGTTGACTGCTGTCAAGTGGTAATTTTTTTTTCTACTATACATTTTTTCAGCCCCAAGGTATTGCCTTAACTCTGAAACATCACTTAAAACAAGGGATAGCTAACACTGATAATTAATTGCCTTTCCTCTAGGACATGACTTAAAATAAGGGATGGATGACACTGACAGCCCTGGAGTAGCTTTGAGCAGAATTAGAAATATAACAACAAGAGATCTTCTCGATGTTCGAGTTTCTTACGTATTTTTATTTTTACATACACGTCGAACCTTGTATTTCTACTTTGTTTTTCTCTATTTGTTTGCCTTCTAAATGTATCAGCAGCGTTTACTGACTTTCAACGTCAAAGTCCAGGACCCAGTTTTGGCTAATGATCACAATGCAGATAGCTAACAAAAATAATATCATTTACGTTACTGCCTCGATTCACTAACAGATAACATTAGAAAATGCATATCAAAATAGTAAATATGTCACTGATAACTAGAAAAAATTTTAATCACCAAAAAACCAAATCACAGAAATGTACAAAAAGAATTCCTTCAAGCATCATTAATGTTTTTCTAGTAATTGATTTTCAAGTATTGTTACTACTAACTATATCCATATGGAAATATTCTTTCAAACAATACTGATGATTTTCAAGTATTGTTACTACTAGCTATATCTATATGGAAGTATTATTTCAAACATTACTGATGATTTTCAAGTATTGTTACTACTGGCTTTATCCACATGGAAGTATTCCTTTGAACATCACCAACGATTTTCTGGTATTGTTACTACTAGCTATCGCTATATCCACATGGAAGTATTCTTTCAAACATTACTGATGATTTTCAAGCATTTTTACTACTGGCTTTATCCATATGGAAGTATTCCTTCAAACATCATCAATGATTTTCTAGTAATTTTAATTCTGACTATACGAATATGGAATTATTCCTTCAAACATTAGTAATGATGTTATAGTATTGTTACCACTGACAAGACTAATAAGAAAGTATTCCTTCAGATATCAGTAATGATGCTCTGGTATTGTTACTACTGTCTATATTAATAAGAAAGTTTTCCTTCAAGCATCTCTAAAGGTTTCCGCTATTGTTACTGCTGTCTATATCAATATGGAAGCATTCCTTCAAACATCACTAATAATTTTTGGTATTATTGCTACTGATTATACTAATATGAAATTATTCCTTCAAACATCACTAATGATTTTCCACTATTGTTACTACTGGCTATATGAATATGAAATAATATAATATTCTTTAAACATCACTAATAATTTTTCACTATTTTTACAACTGACTATATCAATATAGAAGTATTCCTTCAAACATCATTAATTAGTTTTTAGTATTGTTGTTATTGACTATATCAATATGGAATTATTTCTTCAAACATCACTTATCCTTTTCCACTATTGTTAAACCTATGTATATCATAATACTATTTGCACTCGTCAAGGGCACCGTAGGTTCTACTTCTCCTAAACAAGATTTAAAATATTTGAAAACGTTTCTTCATTTTTTCAAACAGTAGCACACTGAACTACCATGCTTTTGAAACCTTCCCAAGTTTCGCCAACTTAAAACATTCTTACCTGCTCTAAAATAAGTATGTGACGATTGCCTCAAACTTTTTAATTTTCTAACCAAGCACTCTTTTTAAAGAATTTGTATGTTTTGAATCGATTCGGGAATAAACGAAGGAAAACGATCTTCGAACGTAAGGCACTAGTAAAACTCTCAAATATGAGTGAAATTATGTAACTAAGTAACTTAAGTTTTTGGCTGCTATTTAATCTGTTAGAACAGATAATGAGAATCAGATGTAACCCACATGATCAATGAGAGTAAACAAAAAAAAAGAGAAGATAACATTCACTGCTCTCTGCCTGTCAGATTTAGTTAATGTTTTATTTGTCGTGTATATATTACACAAGTACGTTGATAATCAAATGATAACCAGAAACTATAACCACAGCAGTCACGTGACATTGCTTCTATAGTTACATAGTAAGTGTAGTTCTATATGTGAATGACTAATATTTTATAAGCCATGTAACCAAACAACTATTATATGTCTTACTATATTTTTAAATATTCAAAACAGAACCCTTCAGTGGCTCCGTTGTAACTATACAAATTAAAAATCGTGTTTCAAGACCTCTGGTGTATAGAACACAGATAGTCCATCGCGCAGTTTTGTAAAGACAATCAAACAAATTGTGATGGGCTACTCTTTAGAAATGTTTTAGAAATCGTTTTCCCAGCAGATTTGTAAGCCGTTGCTGTTTTTTTGGACGGAATTTATTTATGGGCATATCTCCAACAAAATTTCAAAATCTTACCTACATACCCGAATCCAGTGATGCACAAGACCAGCCTAAAACTGTAACTGCATTTAGTATTAATGTATCTCAGGACAGCTGGTATTAAAATTTTTACTAATTAAGCAGAGAACAACGTTTCAATCTAATACTGATAACAACCGTCCTGTGATACGTTGTTACTTCAAGTGAGTTTCTCGTCATCACGAATTACATTTAGTATTGTACGAGGGCGCTTCGGTACTGGGGTAATAATTATAATACTTTGTTTGTTTGTTTAGAATTAAGCACAAAGCTACTCAATGGGCTATCTGTGCTCTGCCCACCACGGGTATCGGAACCCGTTTTTTAGTGTGTAAGTCCGCAGACATACCACTGTGCCACTTGGAAGCGATTATAATACAAACAATCAATAATACTAAAACGTGTTCTCATAATTACTACTATACGTACTAAATGCAGAATAATTGACATGACATCGCTATGTTATTTATTCCAAGTTCAAAATTTGTACACTTTATTTTGTGGAATATTGATATAACTCTCATTCAGAAAAACGTCTGGTGTCAATAAATAGCTGTAGAAATTACTGAATTTGGTTACTTCAGAAATTGTTGGTTTGTTTGTATTTTATAATTTTCTCACAGTGCTACGTGTAGCCTTCTTTGAACTAATAGAGGAAGAGAGCTTGTCAACAGTATTCACCGTCAACTCCTCTCTGACTCTCCATCTTATAGCACACCCACAGGATCATAAAGCAGAGCCTTAGATTTAATCCGCACAAACTAGCTTCCAGCCCATTTCCATCAAATATATTAGAAATTTCGCTTAAGGACGCCTAGAAAGAGAGAATAAAACAATATAAATAAATATATGCTCAAATCTCAAAGTGTCTGCCTAGTTGAGATAGAAGAAACACAGATTTATAAAATTGTTTTATAATTTCTAATTGATTAGATATTTATATAAGGTGTGTATCGTTGAGTTCTGATTTTGTATAAATGAGAATAAAATACGTAAAAAACATTTTTTTTGTACTCGAATTATAATTATACCTAAGTTTACATAGCTGTGTCTGTATCAATTTAGTAAATAATTGTCTTTGTTTTAATGTTCAACACAGTGCCTGTGTTAATTTAGTAAACAAAGGTCTTTCTTTTAATGTTCAAAAATGGGTTTGATTTAGTAAATAATTGTCTTTATTTTAATATTCAAAACTGTGTTTGTGTTAATTTAGTAAATAATTGTCTTTGTTTTAATATGAAAAACTGTGTCTGTTAATAAAGTAAATAATTGTCTTGGTTTTAATGTGAAAAACTGTGTTGTTAATTTAGTAAATAATTATCAATCAGTGATGTCGAACGAGCCGTTTTTGCATATAAAATTAGTAAATAATTGCCTTTGTTTTAATGTGGAAAACTGTGTCCGTTTAGTGAATAATTGTCTTTCTTTTAATGTGAAAAACTCTATCTGATTGTTCGTTTTTTGAATTTTGCACAAAGCTACTCGAGGGCTATCTGTGCTAGCATCCCTAATTTAGCGGTGTAAGACAAAAGGGAAGACAGCAAGTCATCACCACCCACCGCCAACTCTTGGGCTACTCTTAACAATGAATAGTAGGATTGACCGTCACATTATAATGCCATTACAGCTGAAAGGGTGAGTAAGTTTGGCACAACTGGGATGCAAACCCACAACCATCAGATATCGAGTCACTCGCCTTAGCGTGCTTAGCCATGCCGGACCCAACTGTATCCGAGTTAATTTAGTAAACAATTGTCTTTCTTTTAATGTGAAAAACTCTGTTTTTTAATTTAAAAAATAATTGTCTATTTTGTAATGTGGAAACTGTTTGTTAATTTAGTAAATAATTGTCTTTGTTTTAATGTGGAAAACTGTGTCTGTTAATTTAGTAAATAATTGTCTTTGTTATAATGTGGAAAACTGTGTCTGTTAATTTAGTAGGTAATTGTCTTTATTTTCATGTGGAAAACTATGTCTGTGTTAATTTCAAATAATAATGATAGTGTTGAAAGATCTTTATTGACAACAAACCTTCACAATATACAGTTTAACCACCAAGTCCAGAAACAATGGATTATAGTAACAAATACATAGCATCATAACTATCAATAGTTATCTATTTTACAGAAATTCATACCCTGATCTAATTGGGAAACGATGAATTATCATAAAAAGATATACAACCACATAACCCTCACTCTTATTATTTGTTTGAGAGAACTTATTATCTTATCTGATTCAAAAACAGTGGATTAAAATAAAGGGTACATCATAAACACCACTACTGTTTGTTGATAATAATTTAGAATGTAATCAAATGTAATTCAGGAACTAAAGATTATAATAAATGCTATAAAGCAACGTAACTATCATTAATTGCTTTAATTAAGCTTCATAACATAACCTGATCAGTATGATTGGACATTTTGTGTAAAATACTAAAGAATGAAAAATGAATAAAACAAAATCTCCATATAAAGATATCACTAATTTCAATATAAATATGAGACTTTTTAACCGATGTAAAAACGAGATGGCCAGGTTGTCATTTTTTCTATATCACTTTCTACATTACTATGTTGTTTACCTGTATCACCCTATTAAGTAATATTCTCTAAGAGTTACAATTAACAAGAACAAATATTTTTCATACAAATCAATTATTAATCACAAAGAAAATTAATATTTTTATCATTAATGATAATTAAAAAGAAAACTATTCTTATCAGTACAAAGCATCCCCATTTAATCACAACAAAATCATTCAATATATCTTCTGTCATCTTGTAAAATAAGTCAGAATATACTTCAAAATACTATAGTTTTACACACCAAAACATATTTGATAAAATAATGATTTAAAGAGAAAAATACTATACGCTTACTGTCAAATTTTAAGATGTATTATTCCTTTTGCAATACAAATGTAAATGTACTACATTGTTCAGTTCAAAAATTGACTTAAATCTAAGTATTATGCATGATGAAGTTTAAGAATAATACAGTGTTGTAACATACTAATACAGTAAGGTTATTTCAATTCAAAAAATTAAATCTTAAAAATTGAATAATTGGATTAGCTACATTTTATTCAGTGTTTGCTAATGTTAACATATATAAATAAAAAAATATAAAATTTTAAAACAAACATAAAATAAAAACATAAATGAATTAGCTGGAGAAAAATGGCTTCAAATTTCTAGCTATTTGAAAACTTAAAATGATTTGTTATATGTTTTCTGATGGACAAGAAAACCACAAAATATATTCTGAAACACCAGAAGGTCTTTAATATAAATTACTTCATTTTCTATCAAATTAATAACAAACTGTTTAATAGATGATAATTCGTATATGTGAAAAGGTAATTGCAACAAACCTTTTTAACGTCAATTAGGTTTAACATTATCCCATTTTAGATACCATTGTAATGTTCTTAGCTAATATCTTTGGGTTAGACACTTTCAAAAAATATTGCATTTAGCTGTATATACGAAAACTGTGTAATTAGCTAGATTCCAATGCTTTATATCATGAAAACTATGAGTAAACTATCTGTTCTCGATGGTGATAATTACAGTTATTTTCAACTATTAACTGAATTATTAAGAGATGAAATATCCTATGGAAAATATCACCAGAAAGCATGATTGTCTATAATGTTGGTTTCATACAATTATGCTCAGATGTCGGACACAAACTAAATCCAAGTTGTAGTTTCCTTTGTGAGAAATCTGCTAATAAAGTACTCAATGTGGCTGATAAAATAAATAAAAAACTTATAAACCTATTTGCCAATATGGTGCTATCATTTAGTCTTTGAAAGAGCTCATTTTAGTTTCTTGACTATAACCAAATATCACAAATCTTATGGATTTATTTACATACTTCATTTATAGCAACCCAGTTTCCTTTCTTTGCAAACAAATATTTAAAGATAAGACTCAATTAACACAATGGTAGTTTATTTATAAACTGCTGTTTTTGAGAAAGCTTTTAATGGCCTAAAGACCTTAAAAAATTATTAAAATCCTGAAAACCTTTAAAACGCCTCGGAGCTAGCCAAATAAACGTCTGATTAAAATTAAAAAGGCCAAAACTTAACAAGTTTATTCTCGTTTCTTTAACAGAAGGGTATCACAAGCAACAAACCAATGTAACTTATTGTACAGTTTTGCTATATACAGATGTGATTTTTTTAATTATACATCATTTTATATATAATTAAAGCTAATCATAAATTGTTTTTCATGTTTGAAACAACTTTTGAACGAAGCACAGTGGCATCATTATGGTTATAGCAACCTCTCTGAAACTTTCCAGCCCCTTTGCACTGTCCATTCCACTTGGCTTGTTTGCTGTGGTGAGACTGGTAAAGACAAAACAGAAATTAATACCCCGAAAATGACTAATAATTTATGGTAAACTATTCTGTTTTAGTATCCCACAATAATCTAGAAAGAGAAAATAGGCTTAATACTTAATAATGGTTAATAATCGTGTAATACATCCAATTTATAATATGTAAAATGTTTACTCACTAGAGGAAAGCACAAATAATTGTATTAATCATCATTAAAAATTGATTGGTTGAATTTTATTTAATGGTTTTTACAGATGGCATAAATGTATGTGTTTTTTCAACTTTCTTCCAACTGCAATGTTAACATCATGTTTATATAGGAACTCATATGTTAGTTTATTTCAAATTTTCTTCCTCATGATGATAATAAAGTACAAAACACAAAGTGGTATCTAGGTTACCAATTATACGTATTGGATCACTAAATAAAGCTCAATATTTTACAGTAAATTATTATCTGTGGTTAAAAACACATATTGCATACAATTGCA
>VWRL01001909.1:0-14724 GCA_011833715.1 Carcinoscorpius rotundicauda | reverse complement strand
ACCAAACAGAATACACGTTATATAAAGCGAACAACCAGTTCAATATGTTGTCAGTAAATACTTTACCAAACAGAATACACGTTATATAAAGTGAACAACGACTTCAATATGCTGTCAGTAAATACTGTACCAAACAGAATACACGTTATATAAAGCGAACAACCAGTTCAATATGTTGTCAGTAAATACTTTACCAAACGTTTTCCAGCCTTTGAAACGTTACAGGCCGAGTTAGACAATGAAGATCGGTTGACTAGTTTGGTTCGACAACTATCACCTTTTCTTAAATAAACCATGAGTTGATGAAAAACGAGTTGAAGTTTCTGTCGACTTGACGTGATCTTATGAGTTGATTATAAAGTATGAAATGATGAAAGTTTTGGAGATTTCTTTGTCGGTTTTCTCTTTTTGTAAGAATAGGTTTCAATTATTTTATTTTGTAAAGTCGTGAATTTGGTCACAGTTTTAGCTGCGTATTCAGTAAACAATAATAAACTAACATTTCACCTGTCGACAGCCGACATAATTGCATAATTTCAAACAAAGAAAGTTTCTAGTTATTCATATGTGATTTATGCTCAACATTAACCGATATACCTTCTGCTTATGTTTTATCACTTCTCTGATGCCTGAAAAGAGATAACACGTTTATTAATAAGTAGACAACATTTAACCACAAATACAGGAAGATAAAAGCAGACGTCTCTCCCTCCCACAACGTGTACAAGAAACTGGAATTGAAAATATTAAGAACCTTCAGTGCAGAAGCTTATATCTCACTTCGCCTTTCTTCTATGGTATCCACGTAGCCACATACGCTACTAATATATTTCAACCAAATTTCAACCGAGTTCAAGCTGTTTTAATTGAAAACGTTTCCAACAAATTTTGTTATATTTTTGTTTGCGTTATGATCACACATAACACAACTAGTAAGGTTCTTCCCCAGACAAAATGCTACAAAATGTTTTTTTTTTATCCCTAGAATAACCCAGTAGCAACAGAACACTTCCTGCGGGTCGTCTTTAAAATAAAACTTTATAAAGTGTTTCCATTCTAGTGAACACCCGTAACAAATTTAACAAAATCCTTCCTTTTATTACGCAATATAATTTCCTTTTTACCTCCGAAACAATGGTATTTACATAATTCCCCTCTACGACCTCACTAACTATGTTATTGTACGTTCTTTATTTCTTCGACTTCCGTGAACAGGTTATATAAGTCTTACTTTCTACCTTAACTATGAAGGTTATAAGAACATAATGTTATTTATATTCTATAAATATCAAAATGAAACATCACCTACAAATGGTACTAACATCAGTCTGTATAACTTAAGTAGAGGTTACAAAGTAACCAAAAACTGTAGCACCATGTCTCACTCTAGCTAAAAACAACAATATTATAACATAACTAAGAAAGAGAGAACACTGTAGCACCATGTCTCACTCCAGCTAGAAACAACAATATTGTTACATAACTAAGAAAGAGAGAACACTGTAGTACCATGTCTCACTCCAGCTAGAAACAACAATATTGTTATATAACTAAGAAAGAGAGAACACTGTAGCACCATGTCTCACTCCAGGTAGAAACAACAATATTGTTATATAACTAAGAAAGAGAGAACACTGTAGCACCATGTCTCACTCCAGCTAGAAAAAACAATATTGTTATATAACTAAGAAAGAGAGAACACTGTAGTACTACGTCTCACTCCAGCTAGAAACAACAATATTGTTATATAACTAAGAAAGAGAGAACACTGTAGCACCATGTCTCACTCCAGCTAGAAACAACAATATTGTTATATAACTAAGAAAGAGAGAACACTGTAGTACCATGTCTCACTCCAGCTAGAAACAACAATATTGTTATATAACTAAGAAAGAGAGAACACTGTAGCACCATGTCTCACTCCAGCTAGAAACAACAATATTGTTATATAACTAAGAAAGAGAGAACACTGTAGCACCATGTCTCACTCCAGCTAGAAACAACAATATTGTTATATAACTAAGAAAGAGAGAACACTGTAGTACTATGTCTCACTCCAGCTAGAAACAACAATGTTGTTACATAACTAAGAAAGAGAGAACACTGTAGCACCATGTCTCACTCCAGCTAGAAACAACAATATTGTTATATAACTAAGAAAGAGAGAACACTGTAGTACTATGTCTCACTCCAGCTAGAAAAAACAATATTGTTATATAACTAAGAAAGAGAGAACACTGTAGTACTATGTCTCACTCAGGCTAGAAACAACAATATTGTCACATAACTAAGAAAGAGAGAACACTGTAGCACCATGTCTCACTCCAGCTAGAAACAACAATATTGTTATATAACTAAGAAAGAGAGAACACTGTAGCACCATGTCTCACTCCAGCTAGAAACAACAATATTGTTATATAACTAAGAAAGAAAGAACAATGTAGTACTATGTCTCACTCCAGCTAGAAACAACAATATTGTTACATAACTAAGAAAAGAGAAAACACTGTAGCACCATGTCTCACACCAGCTAGAAACAACAACATTGTTATATAACTAAGAAAGAGAGAACACTGTAGCACCATGTCTCACTCCAGCTAGAAACAACAATATTGTTATATAACTAAGAAAGAGAGAACACTGTAGTACTATGTCTCACTCCAGCTAGAAACAACAATATTGTTACATAACTAAGAAAGAGAGAACACTGTAGTACTATGTCTCACTCCAGCTAGAAACAACAATATTGTTACATAACTAAGAAAGAGAGAACACTGTAGTACTATGTCTCACTCCAGCTAGAAACAACAATATTGTTACATAACTAAGAAAGAGAGAACACTGTAGCACATGTCTCACTCCAGCTAAAAAACAATATTGTTATAACTAAGAAAGAGAGAACACTGTAGTACTATGTCTCACTCCAGCTAGAAACAACAATATTGTTACATAACTAAGAAAGGGAGAACACTGTAGTACTATGTCTCACTCCAGCTAGAAACAACAATATTGTTATATAACTAAGAAAGAGAGAACACTGTAGCACCATGTCTCACTCCAGCTAGAAACAACAATATTGTTATATAACTAAGAAAGAGAGAACACTGTAGTACTATGTCTCACTCCAGCTAGAAACAACAATTGTTAATAACTAAGAAAGAGAGAACACTGTAGCACCATGTCTCACTCCAGCTAGAAACAACAATATTGTTATATAACTAAGAAAGAGAGAACACTGTAGTACTATGTCTCACTCCAGCTAGAAACAACAATATTGTTATATAACTAAGAAAGAGAGAACACTGTAGTACATGTCTCACTCCAGGCTAGAAACAACAATATTGTACATAACTAAGAAAGAGAGAACACTGTAGCACATGTCTCACTCCAGCTAGAAACAACAATATTGTTATATAACTAAGAAAGAGAGAACACTGTAGCACCATGTCTCACTCCAGCTAGAAACAACAATATTGTTATAACTAAGAAAGAAGAACAACTGTAGTACATGTCTCACTCCAGCTAGAAACAACAATATTGTTACATAACTAAGAAAGAGAGAACACTGTAGCACCATGTCTCACTCCAGCTAGAAACAACAATATTGTTATATAACTAAGAAAGAGAGAACACTGTAGCACCATGTCTCACTCCAGCTAGAAACAACAATAGTTTTATAACTAAGAAAGAGAGAACACTGTAGTACTATGTCTCACTCCAGCTAGAAACAACAATATTGTTACATAACTAAGAAAGAGAGAACACTGTAGTACTATGTCTCACTCCAGCTAGAAACAACAATATTGTTATATAACTAAGAAAGAGAGAACACTGTAGTACTATGTCTCACTCCAGCTAGAAACAACAATATTGTTACATAACTAAGAAAGAGAGAACACTGTAGCACCATGTCTCACTCCAGCTAGAAAAACAATATTGTTATAACTAAGAAAGAGAGAACACTGTAGTACTATGTCTCACTCCAGCTAGAAACAACAATATTGTTACATAACTAAGAAAGAGAGAACACTGTAGTACTATGTCTCACTCCAGCTAGAAACAACAATATTGTTATATAACTAAGAAAGAGAGAACACTGTAGCACCATGTCTCACTCCAGCTAGAAACAACAATATTGTTACATAACTAAAAAAGAGAGAACACTGTAGTACTATGTCTCACTCCAGCTAGAAACAACAATATTGTTATATAACTAAGAAAGAGAGAACACTGTAGCACCATGTCTCACTCCAGCTAGAAACAACAATATTGTTATATAACTAAGAAAGAGAGAACACTGTAGTACTATGTCTCACTCCAGCTAGAAACAACAATATTGTTATATAACTAAGAAAGAGAGAACACTGTAGTACTATGTCTCACTCCAGCTAGAAACAACAATATTGTTATATAACTAAGAAGAAAGAGAACACTGTAGCCATGTCTCACTCCAGTAGAAACAACAATATTGTTATAAACTAAGAAAGAGAGAACACTGTAGCACCATGTTCACTCCAGCTAGAAACAACAATATTGTTATAACTAAGAAAGAGAGAACACTGTAGCACCATGTCTCACTCCAGCTAGAAACAACAATATTGTTATATAACTAAGAAAGAGAGAACACTGTAGTACCATGTCTCACTCCAGCTAGAAACAACAATATTGTTACATAACTAAGAAAGAGAGAACACTGTAGCACCATGTCTCACTCCAGCTAGAAACAACAATATTGTTATATAACTAAGAAAGAGAGAACACTGTAGTACTATGTCTCACTCCAGCTAGAAACAACAATATTGTTATAACTAAGAAGAGAGAACACTGTAGTACCATGTCTCACTCCAGCTAGAAACAACAATATTGTTACATAACTAAGAAAGAGAGAACACTGTAGCACCATGTCTCACTCCAGCTAGAAACAACAATATTGTTATATAACTAAGAAAGAGAGAACACTGTAGTACTATGTCTCACTCCAGCTAGAAACAACAATATTGTTACATAACTAAGAAAGAGAGAACACTGTAGTACTATGTCTCACTCCAGCTAGAAACAACAATATTGTTATATAACTAAGAAAGAGAGAACACTGTAGCACCATGTCTCACTCCAGCTAGAAACAACAATATTGTTACATAACTAAGAAAGAGAGAACACTGTAGCACCATGTCTCACTCCAGCTAGAAACAACAATATTGTTATATAACTAAGAAAGAGAGAACACTGTAGTACTATGTCTCACTCCAGCTAGAAACAACAATATTGTTACATAACTAAGAAAGAGAGAACACTGTAGTACTATGTCTCACTCCAGCTAGAAACAACAATATTGTTACATAACTAAGAAAGAGAACACTGTAGTACTATGTCTCACTCCAGCTAGAAACAACAATATTGTTATAACTAAGAAAGAGAGAACACTGTAGTACTATGTCTCACTCCAGCTAGAAACAACAATATTGTTACATAACTAAGAAAGAGAGAACACTGTAGTACTATGTCTCACTCCAGCTAGAAACAACAATATTGTTATATAACTAAGAAAGAGAGAACACTGTAGTACCATGTCTCACTCCAGCTAGAAACAACAATATTGTTATATAACTAAGAAAGAGAGAACACTGTAGCACCATGTCTCACTCCAGCTAGAAACAACAATATTGTTATATAAATAAGAAAGAGAGAACACTGTAGTACTATGTCTCATTCCAGCTAGAAACAACAATATTGTTACATAACTAAGAAAGAGAGAACACTGTAGTACCATGTCTCACTCCAGCTAGAAACAACAATATTGTTACATAACTAAGAAAGAGAGAACACTGTAGTACTATGTCTCATTCCAGCTAGAAACAACAATATTGTTATATAACTAAGAAAGAGAGAACACTGTAGTACTATGTCTCACTCCAGCTAGAAACAACAATATTGTTATATAACTAAGAAAGAGAGAACACTGTAGTACTATGTCTCACTCCAGCTAGAAACAACAATATTGTTACATAACTAAGAAAGAGAAACACTGTAGCACATGTCTCACTCCAGCTAGAAACAACAATATTGTTATAAACTAAGAAAGAGAGAACACTGTAGCACCATGTCTCACTCCAGCTAGAAACAACAATATTGTTATATAACTAAGAAAGAGAGAACACTGTAGTACTATGTCTCACTCCAGCTAGAAACAACAATATTGTTATATAACTAAGAAAGAGAGAACACTGTAGCACTATGTCTCACTCCAGCTAGAAACAACAATATTGTTATATAACTAAGAAAGAGTGAACACTGTAGTACTATGTCTCACTCCAGCTAGAAACAACAATATTGTTACATAACTAAGAAAGAGAGACACTGTAGTATAGTCTCACTCCAGCTAGAAACAACAATATTGTTACATAACTAAGAAAGAGAGAACACTGTAGTACTATGTCTCACTCCAGCTAGAAACAACAATATTGTTATAACTAAGAAAGAGAGAACACTGTAGCACCATGTCTCACTCCAGCTAGAAACAACAATATTGTTACATAACTAAGAAAGAGAGAACACTGTAGACCATGTCTCACTCCAGCTAGAAACAACATTGTTATATAACTAAGAAAGAGAGAACACTGTAGCACCATGTCTCACTCCAGCTAGAAACAACAATATTGTTACATAACTAAGAAAGAGAGAACACTGTAGTACATGTCTCACTCCAGCTAGAAACAACAATATTGTTACATAACTAAGAAAGAGAGAACACTGTACACATGTCTCACTCCAGCTAGAAACAACAATATTGTTACATAACTAAAAAGAGAGAACACTGTAGTACTATGTCTCACTCCAGCTAGAAACAACAATATGTTATATAACTAAGAAAGAGAGAACACTGTAGCACCAGTCTCACTCCAGCTAGAAACAACAATATTGTTTATAACTAAGAAAGAGAGAACACTGTAGCACATGTCTCACTCCAGCTAGAAACAACAATATTGTTACATAACTAAGAAAGAGAGAACACTGTACACATGTCTCACTCCAGCTAGAAACAACAATATTGTTATAACTAAGAAAGAGAGAACACTGTAGACTATGTCTCATTCCAGCTAGAAACAACAATATTGTTTAATAACTAAGAAAGAGAGAACACTGTAGTACTATGTCTCACTCCAGCTAGAAACAACAATATTGTTATATAACTAAGAAAGAGAGAACACTGTAGCACCATGTCTCACTCCAGCTAGAAACAACATATTGTTATATAACTAAGAAAGAGAGAACACTGTAGTATGTCTCACTCCAGCTAGAAACAACAATATTGTTACATAACTAAGAAAGAGAGAACACTGTAGTACATGTCTCACTCCAGCTAGAAACAACAATATTGTTACATAACTAAGAAAGAGAGAACACTGTAGTACTATGTCTCACTCCAGCTAGAAACAACAATATTGTTACATAACTAAGAAAGAGAGAACACTGTAGTACTATGTCTCACTCCAGCTAGAAACAACAATATTGTTATATAACTAAGAAAGAGAAAACACTGTAGTACTATGTCTCACTCCAGCTAGAAACAACAATATTGTTACATAACTAAGAAAGAGAGAACACTGTAGCACCATGTCTCACTCCAGCTAGAAACAACAATATTGTTATATAACTAAGAAAGAGAGAACACTGTAGTACTATGTCTCACTCCAGCTAGAAACAACAATATTGTTACATAACTAAGAAAGAGAGAACACTGTAGTACTATGTCTCACTCCAGCTAGAAACAACAATATTGTTACATAACTAAGAAAGAGAGAACACTGTAGTACTATGTCTCACTCCAGCTAGAAACAACAATTGTTACATAACTAAGAAAGAGAGAACACTGTAGTACTATGTCTCACTCCAGCTAGAAAAACAATATTGTTACATAAACTAAGAAAGAGAGAACACTGTAGTACTATGTCTCACTCCAGCTAGAAACAACAATATTGTTATAACTAAGAAAGAGAGAACACTGTAGTACTATGTCTCACTCCAGCTAGAAACAACAATATTGTTATATAACTAAGAAAGAGAGAACAGTGTACCATGACTATCTCAGCTAGAAACAACAATATTGTTATATAACTAAGAAAGAGAGAACACTGTAGCACCATGTCTCACTCCAGCTAGAAACAACAATATTGTTACATAACTAAGAAAGAGACCACTGTAGTACTATGTCTCACTCCAGCTAGAAACAACAATATTGTTACATAACAAAAGAGACAACACTGTAGTACTATGTCTCACTCCAGCTAGAAACAACAATATTGTTATAACTAAGAAAGAGAGAACACTGTAGTACACTCACTTTAGCTAGAAACAACAATATTGTATATCACTAAGAAAGAGAGAACACTGTAGTACTATGTCACTCCAGCTAGAAACAACAATATTGTTATATAACTAAGAAAGAGAGAACACTGTAGTACATGTCTCACTCCAGCTAGAAACAACAATATTGTTACATAACTAAGAAAGAGAGAACACTGTAGTACCATGTCTCACTCCAGCTAGAAAAACAATATTGTTACATAACTAAGAAAGAGAGAACACTGTAGTACCATGTTCTTCAGCTAGAAACAACAATATTGTTACATAACTAAGAAAGAGAGAACACTGTAGTACATGTCTCACTCCAGCTAGAAACAACAATATTGTTATATAACTAAGAAAGAGAGAACACTGTAGTAATGTCTCACTCCAGCTAGAAACAACAATATTGTTACATAACTAAGAAAGAGAGAACACTGTAGTACTATGTCTCACTCCAGCTAGAAACAACAATATTGTTACATAACTAAGAAAGAGAGAACACTGTAGTACTATGTCTCACTCCAGCTAGAAACAACAATATTGTTACATAACTAAGAAAGAGAGAACACTGTAGCACATGTCTCACTCCAGCTAGAAAAACAATATTGTTATATAACTAAGAAAGAGAGAACACTGTAGTACTATGTCTCACTCCAGCTAGAAACAACAATATTGTTACATAACTAAGAAAGAGAACACTGTAGTACTATGTCTCACTCCAGCTAGAAACAACAATATTGTTACATAACTAAGAAAGAGAGAACACTGTAGTACATGTCTCACTCCAGCTAGAAACAACAATATTGTTACATAACTAAAAAGAGAGAACACTGTAGTACTATGTCTCACTCCAGCTAGAAACAACAATATTGTTACATAACTAAGAAAGGAGAACACTGTAGTACATGTCTCACTCCAGCTAGAAACAACAATATTGTTATATAACTAAGAAAGAGAGAACACTGTAGTACTATGTCTCACTCCAGCTAGAAACAACAATATTGTTACATAACTAAAAAGAGAGAACACTGTAGTACATGTCTCACTCCAGCTAGAAACAACAATATTGTTATAACTAAGAAAGAGAAAACACTGTAGTACTATGTCTCACTCCAGCTAGAAACAACAATATTGTTACATAACTAAGAAAGAGAGAACACTGTAGTACTATGTCTCACTCCAGCTAGAAACAACAATATTGTTATATAACTAAGAAAGAGAGAACACTGTAGTACTATGTCTCACTCCAGCTAGAAACAACAATATTGTTACATAACTAAGAAAGAGAGAACACTGTAGTACTATGTCTCATTCCAGCTAGAAACAACAATATTGTTACATAACTAAGAAAGAGAGAACACTGTAGTACCATGTCTCACTCCAGCTAGAAACAACAATATTGTTACATAACTAAGAAAGAGAGAACACTGTAGTACTATGTCTCACTCCAGCTAGAAACAACAATATTGTTACATAACTAAGAAAGAGAGAACACTGTAGTACTATGTCTCACTCCAGCTAGAAACAACAATATTGTTATAACTAAGAAAGAGAGAACACTGTAGCACATGTCTCACTCCAGCTAGAAACAACATATTGTTACATAACTAAGAAAGAGAGAACACTGTAGTACTATGTCTCATTCCAGCTAGAAACAACAATATTGTTACAACTAAGAAAGAGAGAACACTGTAGTACCATGTCTCACTCCAGCTAGAAACAACAATATTGTTACATAACTAAGAAAGAGAGAACACTGTAGTACTATGTCTCACTCCAGCTAGAAACAACAATATTGTTACATAACTAAGAAAGAGAGAACACTGTAGTACTATGTCTCACTCCAGCTAGAAACAACAATATTGTTATAACTAAGAAAGAGAGAACACTGTAGTACTATGTCTCACTCCAGCTAGAAACAACAATATTGTTACATAACTAAGAAAGAGAGAACACTGTAGTACTATGTCTCACTCCAGCTAGAAACAACAATATTGTTACATAACTAAGAAAGAGAGAACACTGTAGTACTATGTCTCACTCCAGCTAGAAACAACAATATTGTTATATAACTAAGAAAGAGAGAACACTGTAGTACCATGTCTCACTCCAGCTAGAAACAACAATATTGTTATATAACTAAGAAAGAGAGAACACTGTAGCACCATGTCTCACTCCAGCTAGAAACAACAATATTGTTACATAACTAAGAAAGAGAGACCACTGTAGTACTA
Organism: Carcinoscorpius rotundicauda; assembly: GCA_011833715.1. Taxonomy (NCBI): domain Eukaryota; kingdom Metazoa; phylum Arthropoda; class Merostomata; order Xiphosura; family Limulidae; genus Carcinoscorpius; species Carcinoscorpius rotundicauda. The sequence continues at coordinate 4,144 of VWRL01001909.1, read as the reverse complement.
TGTCTCACTCCAGCTAGAAACAACAATATTGTTACATAACTAAAAAAGAGACAACACTGTAGTACTATGTCTCACTCCAGCTAGAAACAACAATATTGTTATATAACTAAGAAAGAGAGAACACTGTAGCACCATGTCTCACTCCAGCTAGAAACAACAATATTGTTTATATAAAAGAAAGAGAGAACACTGTAGTACATGTCTCACTCCAGCTAGAAACAACAATATTGTTACATAACTAAGAAAGAGAGAACACTGTAGTACTATGTCTCATTCCAGCTAGAAACAACAATATTGTTATATAACTAAGAAAGAGAGAACACTGTAGTACATGTCTCACTTTAGGTAGAAACAACAATATTGTTACATAACTAAGAAAGAGAGAACACTGTAGTACTATGTCTCACTCCAGCTAGAAACAACAATATTGTTACATAACTAAGAAAGAGAGAACACTGTAGTACTATGTCTCACTCCAGCTAGAAACAACAATATTGTTACATAACTAAGAAAGAGAGAACACTGTAGTACTATGTCTCACTCCAGCTAGAAACAACAATATTGTTACATAACTAAGAAAGAGAGAACACTGTAGTACTATGTCTCACTCCAGCTAGAAACAACAATATTGTTACATAACTAAGAAAGAGAGAACACTGTAGTACTATGTCTCACTCCAGCTAGAAACAACAATATTGTTACATAACTAAGAAAGAGAGAACACTGTAGTACTATGTCTCACTCCAGCTAGAAACAACAATATTGTTATAACTAAGAAAGAGAGAACACTGTAGTACTATGTCTCACTCCAGCTAGAAACAACAATATTGTTACATAACTAAGAAAGAGAGAACACTGTAGTACTATGTCTCACTCCAGCTAGAAACAACAATATTGTTATATAACTAAGAAAGAGAGAACACTGTAGTACTATGTCTCACTCCAGCTAGAAACAACAATATTGTTATAACTAAAAAGAGAGAACACTGTAGTACATGTCTCACTCCAGCTAGAAACAACATATTGTTATATACTAAGAAAGAGAGAACACTGTAGTACATGTCTCACTCCAGCTAGAAACAACAATATTGTTACATAACTAAGAAAGAGAGAACACTGTAGTACTATGTCTCACTCCAGCTAGAAACAACAATATTGTTACATAACTAAGAAAGAGAGAACACTGTAGTACATGTCTCACTCCAGCTAGAAACAACAATATTGTTACATAACTAAGAAAGAGAGAACACTGTAGTACTATGTCTCACTCCAGCTAGAAACAACAATATTGTTATAACTAAGAAAGAGAGAACACTGTAGTACTATGTCTCACTCCAGCTAGAAACAACAATATTGTTATATAACTAAGAAAGAGAGAACACTGTAGTACTATGTCTCACTCCAGCTAGAAACAACAATATTGTTACATAACTAAGAAAGAGAGAACACTGTAGTACTATGTCTCACTCCAGCTAGAAACAACAATATTGTTACATAACTAAGAAAGAGAGAACACTGTAGTACCATGTCTCACTCCAGCTAGAAACAACAATATTGTTATATAACTAAGAAAGAGAGAACACTGTAGTACTATGTCTCACTCCAGCTAGAAACAACAATATTGTTATATAACTAAGAAAGAGAGAACACTGTAGTACTATGTCTCACTCCAGCTAGAACAACAATATTGTATATAACTAAGAAAGAGAGAACACTGTAGTACTATGTCTCACTCCAGCTAGAAACAACAAATTGTTACATAACTAAGAAAGAGAGAACACTGTAGTACTATGTCTCACTCCAGCTAGAAACAACAATATTGTATAACTAAGAAAGAGAGAACACTGTAGCTATGTCTCACTCCAGCTAGAAACAACATATTGTTACATAACTAAGAAAGAGAGAACACTGTAGTACTGTCTCACTCCAGCTAGAAACAACAATATTGTTATAAACTAAGAAAGAGAGAACACTGTAGTACTATGTCTCACTCCAGCTAGAAACAACAATATTGTTACATAACTAAGAAAGAGAGAACACTGTAGTACATGTCTCACTCCAGCTAGAAACAACAATATTGTTATAACTAAGAAAGAGAGAACACTGTAGTACTATGTCTCACTCCAGCTAGAAACAACAATATTGTTAATAACTAAGAAAGAGAGAACACTGTAGTACTATGTCTCATCCAGCTAGAAACAACAATATTGTTACATAACTAAGAAAGAGAGAACACTGTAGTACTATGTCTCATCCAGCTAGAAACAACAATATTGTTCATAACTAAGAAAGAGAGAACACTGTAGTACTATGTCTCACTCCAGCTAGAAACAACATATTGTTATATAACTAAGAAAGAGAGAACACTGTAGTACATGTCTCACTCCAGCTAGAAAAACAATATTGTTATAACTAAGAAAGAGAGAACACTGTAGTACTATGTCTCACTCCAGCTAGAAACAACAATATTGTTACATAACTAAGAAAGAGAGAACACTGTAGTACTATGTCTCACTCCAGCTAGAAACAACAATATTGTTACATAACTAAGAAAGAGAGAACACTGTAGTACATGTCTCACTCCAGCTAGAAACAACAATATTGTTACATAACTAAGAAAGAGAGAACACTGTAGTACATGTCTCACTCCAGCTAGAAACAACAATATTGTTACATAAACTAAGAAAGAGAGAACACTGTAGCTATGTCTCACTCCGCTAGAAACAACAATATTGTTATATAACTAAGAAAGAGAGAACACTGTAGTACATGTCTCACTCCAGCTAGAAACAACAATATTGTTACATAACTAAGAAAGAGAGAACACTAGTACTATGTCTCACTCCAGCTAGAAACAACAATATTGTTAATAACTAAGAAAGAGAGAACACTGTAGCACCATGTCTCACTCCAGCTAGAAACAACAATATTGTTACATAACTAAGAAAGAGAAACACTGTAGCACCATGTCTCACTCCAGCTAGAAAACACAATATTGTTACATAACTAAGAAAGAGAGAACACTGTAGCACTATGTCTCACTCCAGCTAGAACAACAATATTGTATATAACTAAGAAAGAGAGAACACTGTAGCACTATGTCTCACTCCAGCTAGAACAACAATATTGTACATAACTAAGAAAGAGAGAACACTGTAGTACATGTCTCACTCCAGCTAGAAACAACAATATTGTATATAACTAAGAAAGAGAGAACACTGTAGTACTATGTCTCACTCCAGCTAGAAACAACAATATTGTTATATAACTAAGAAAGAGAGAACACTGTAGTACTATGTATCATCCGCTAGAAACAACAATATTGTTATATAACTAAGAAAGAGAGAACACTGTAGCACCATGTCTCACTCCAGCTAGAAACAACAATATTGTTATATAACTAAGAAAGAGAGAACACTGTAGTACTATGTCTCATTCCAGCTAGAAACAACAATATTGTTACATAACTAAGAAAGAGAGAACACTGTAGTACCATGTCTCACTCCAGCTAGAAACAACAATATTGTTACATAACTAAGAAAGAGAGAACACTGTAGTACTATGTCTCATCCAGATAGAAACAACAATATTGTTACATAACTAAGAAAGAGAGAACACTGTAGTACTATGTCTCACTCCAGCTAGAAACAACAATATTGTTATATAACTAAGAAAGAGAAAACACTGTAGTACTATGTCTCACTCCAGCTAGAAACAACAATATTGTTACATAACTAAGAAAGAGAGAACACTGTAGTACCATGTCTCACTCCAGCTAGAAACAATATTGTTATATAACTAAGAAAGAGAGAACACTGTAGTACCATGTCTCACTTTAGCTAGAAACAACAATATTGTTACATAACGAAGAAAGAGAGAACACTGTAGTACTATGTCTCATTCCAGCTAGAAACAACAATATTGTTACATAACTAAGAAAGAGAGAACACTGTAGTACCATGTCTCACTCCAGCTAGAAACAACAATATTGTTACATAACTAAGAAAGAGAGAACACTGTAGTACTATGTCTCATCCAGCTAGAAACAACAATATTGTTACATAAATAAGAGAGAACACTGTAGTACTATGTCTCACTCCAGCTAGAAACAACAATATGTTACATAACTAAGAAAGAGAGACAC
>VWRL01001908.1:0-14714 GCA_011833715.1 Carcinoscorpius rotundicauda | reverse complement strand
CAAGGTGAAATCCTGCATGGGGAAACTACGTTTAGTTTTATGACCTATACACTAAATTACTTTATTATTAATGTATTACCACCCTAGATAACACGCAGTGTTACCATACTTACTTCATACAGATGTTAATACCTAAGACTTTAACACAAACTTTATAACTAGTAGTCATACTATATTTCTTTTGCGTAGACATTATAATGTATTTACGGGCTGGTTGTTTGGTATAGATCTCATAATTGGAAGCTATGGTATATTAGTTTTGTATAGACTTAATAAATGGTAATTACTTTAAACTAATTTTCTGTACACGTGGTCAGTGGTAGTCATAATATACTAATTTTATAGACATTTGACAAATAGTACATACATTTTAATAATTTTGTAGTGATATCGAACAAATAGTTTTGTTTTTTAATTTATAAACACTTTATAACTGGGCTCAGAATGACAGATGGTTAAGGCACTCAACTCGTAATCTGAGGGCCATAGTTTCGAATCCTCGTCGCACCAAACATGCTCGCCCTTTCAGCTGTGGGGGCGTTATAATATGACAGTCAATCCCATTATTCTTTGGTAAAAGAGTAGTCCAAGGGTTGGCGGTGGGCGGTGATGACAAGGTACCTTCCCTCCAGTGTTACACTGTTAAATTAGGGATGGCTAGCATAAATAGACCTCGAGTAGTTTTGCGCGGACATTTAAACCTAACCTGTAAAGTTTTAATTTCCCATTACATCAGACTGTTTAGCTATAATTGAAGACAATAAACTTTTTCTATGGTGATTTAGTATTTAAGTATTGAATAAAGTTGTTCAAAGTTGAGTCTGATTACCTATTAGTAAACAAAAAGGAATCATCGAGATTAGTCTTAACTCTACTTAAAAAACAGGATTAATTAGGGGCCAGTGGTAAATCTAATCCATCTCGAGCCAACATTGTGTCATCTCTGAGCTCACCATCTGGACTTTTGACACAAAGCTGATGCATGTAAACTACATATAACTAATAGTTAAAGTAAACTCACCATCTGGACTTCTGACACAGAGCTGATACCTATGATAAACATGGAGACATCTACTACTACTGGATCCCCTAAAGATGGGTAAAATAACTTATTATGAATTTTAAAGAACGTATATATAAACTGTGTAACGTTATGAAAGACTAATAACAACCTTCGTTGTCTATGCGATTGAAGGACACTAAATTTTTCATCTTATGCAGTTGTTTGTTATTAGCAAATCACAGAATTTATAACATAAATCATTGGTTGCTAAGATTACAATATAAACTATCTTAAAAACATAACACATTTATCAAAATACCTCTCCTGAATGCATAAAATGGTAAATTTATAAAAACTTTCCTTGAAGAACATATAATGACCCATTTCTCAAACCTATCTTCCTAAATATATAACATGATCCATTGGTCAAAATAACTCTGCTCAGAATGTAACCTGATCCATCTATCAGTCTGCCCAACCTAAACGTACAGCGTCACATGTCTATCCCTGAATTTACTCCCTATCCTAAACGTACAGCATCACATATCTATCCCTTAATTTACTCCTCATCCTAAACGTACAGCATCATCTATCTATCCCTGAATTTACTCCCTATCCGAAACGTACAGCATCATCTATTTATCCCTGAATTTACTCCCTATCCTAAACGTACAGCATCACCTATCTATCCCTCAATTTACTCCCCATCCTGAACGTACAACATCACATATCTATCCCTTAATTTACTCCTCATCCTAAACGTACAGCATCACATACCTATCCCTGAATTTACTCCTCATCCAAAACTTACAGCATCACATATCTATCCCTGAATTTACTCCTCATCCTAAACGTACAGCATTACCTATCTATCCCTCAATTTACTCCTCATCCTAAACGTACAGCATCACCTATCTATCCCTAAATTTACTCCCTATCCTAAACGTACAGCATCACTTATCTATCCCTGAATTTACTCCCCATCCTTAACGTACAGCATCACCTATCTATCCCTAAATTTTTGCTCCCTATCCTAAACGTACAGCATCACATATCTATCCCTTAATTTACTCCTCATCCTAAACGTACAACATCACATATCTATCCCTGAATTTACTCCTCATCCTAAACGTACAGCATCACCTATCTATCCCTGAATTTACTCCCTATCCGAAACGTACAACATCACATATCTATCCCTGAATTTACTCCCTATCCTAAACGTACAGCATCACAAATCTATCCCTTAATTTACTCCTCATCCTAAACGTACAGCATCACATATCTATCCCTGAATTCACTCCCCATCCTAAACGTACAGTATTACCTATCTATCCCTGAATTTACTCTCTATCCGAAACGTACAGCAGCATCTATCTATCCCTTAATTTACTCCTCACCCTAAAGGTACAGCATCACATATCTATCCCTGAATTCACTCCCCATCCTAAACGTACAGCATCACATATCTATCCCTAAATTTACTCCTCATCCTAAACGTACAGCATCACCTATCTATCCCTTAATTTACTCCCTATCCTAAGCGTACAGCATCACATATCTATCCCTGAATTTACTCCCTATCCTAAACGTACAGCATCACCTATCTATCCCTCAATTTACTCCCCATCCTGAACGTACAGCATCACCTATCTATCCCTAAATTTACTCCCTATCCTAAACGTACAGCATAATATATCTATCCCTTAATTTACTCCTCATCCTAAACGTACAGCATCACTTATCTATCCCTGAATTTACTCCTCATCCTAAACGTACAGCATTACCTATCTATCCCTGAATTTACTCCCTATCCTAAACGTACAGCATTACCTATCTAGCCCTGAATTTACTTCCCATCCTAAACGTACAGCATTACCTATCTATCCCTGAATTTACTCCCTATCCTAAACGTACAGCATCACCTATCTATCCCTCAATTTACTCCCCATCCTGAACGTACAGTATCACCTATCTATCCCTAAATTTACTCCCTGTCCTAAACGTACAGCATAATATATCTATCCCTTAATTTACTCCTCATCCTAAACGTACAGCATAATATATCTATCCCTTAATTTACTCCTCATCCTAAACGTACAGCATCACTTATCTATCACTGAATTTACTCCCTATCCTAAACGTACAGCATCACATATCTATCCCTGAATTTACTCCTCATCCTAAACTTACAGCATCACATATCTATCCCTGAATTTACTCCTCATCCTAAACGTACAGCATTACCTATCTATCCCTGAATTTACTCCCTATCCTAAACGTACAGCATTACCTATCTATCCCTGAATTTACTTCCCATCCTAAACGTACAGCATTACATATCTATCCCTGAATTTACTCCCCATCCTAAACGTACAGCATCACATATCTATCCCTGAATTTACTCCCTATCCTAAACGTACAGCATCACATATCTATCCCTGCATTTACTCCCCATTCTAAACGTACAGCATCATCTATCTATCCCTGAATTTATGATATTGTTTATAGGTAAACTAAACTGTAAATCCATCAGATGTATGTGCCTGCTTTTGTTCATAAACAGCATGCAGGTAATTTCGAGATTTAATTTATTGATCTCTTTCGTTAAATGGAAAATTATATTAGGACTTTTTTACTATCCTTAAATAAAGTCTATAGTTCAACTTAACCGTATGATACTATTCACTTATTTATGTGGTCGCAACGACATCCAACTCCATATAGTTACTAACTCTTTAGTGTAGAAAATATTTACCATATCTTCACATGTACACAAGTTATGGTATTTCTCACAGTATGTTTATCATGTCTTCACGTGTACACAAGTTATGGTATTTAGCACAGTATGTTTACCATGTCTTCACGTGTACACAAGTTATGGTATTTATCCCAGTATGTTTACCATGTCTTCACGTGTACACAAGTTATGGTATTTATCCCAGTATGTTTACCATGTCTTCACGTGTACACAAGTTATGGTATTTATCCCAGTATGTTTACCATGTCTTTACATGTACACAAGTTTTGGTATTTAGCACAGTATGTTCACCATGTCTTCACATGTACCCATTTTATGCCATTTAACACAGTATGTTTACCACGTCTTCACATGTACACAAGTTATGGTATTTAACACAGTACATTTACCATGTCTTTACATGTACACAAGTTTTGGTATTTAGCACAATATGTTTACTACGTCTTCACATGTACACAAGTTGTGCTATTTAACACAGTATGTTACATCTTCTCCACACATGATGCCATTCAACACTATATGTTTATCAAATCTTGTGCACACGTTATGCTACTTAACTCTGTATATTTACTATATGTTAAAAATATACACCGTATTTCAGGAATTAATAGTGGAATATCAGAATGTCTTCAGATTCATACCATTAAAAACTGAGTTTTGATACCGTGGTGAGCATAAGAGAGATGTACCAATGTGTACCTTTGTTTTTTATAATAACAAATATTAATTAATATCTATTTATTCCAATACTAACACAAGATTATAATAAGGGTCTATTTAAAGAGACCTTATATAAATAATTTTTGTCTCTGCTACAGGTTTTGTGTCCTTTCTAATGTAATGCTTACTGAAAGCCTACTTAATCTCTAGTTTGAACAAATATCTTATCTTCAAAATGAGGGCAAAACGAGTTGTGGAAAATGTCTAGGAGGCTCAGTTGCATAACAGCTATTGATGGAAAGCATGAACAGAAAAGAGTGACCAATCTTTTCTAAGGTACTTATGTTTAAAAAAGAGCATAAATATATTGATACCAAAATACCCAAGTGTACTTATGTTTAAAAAAGAGCATAAATATATTGATACCAAAATACCCAATTGAAATATTTGTTTACAAATACTTAATTGACGTCGACAATTTCAGCCAATCTGTTAAAGCTCATATTGATGCTGGAAAAAGAGATATTTATCAATATTATTGTAAGTCTTCATATCTGTAGTGGAGGATGGAAATTATCAATATTATTGTAAGTCTTCATATCTGTAGTAGAGGATGGAAATTATCAATATTATTGTAAGTCTTCATATCTGTTGTGTAGGATAGAAATTATCAATATTAATGTAAGTCTTCATATCTGTAATGGAGGATGGAAATTATCAATATTATTGTAAGTCTTCATATCTGTAGTGGAGGATAGAAATTATCAATATTATTGTAAGTCTTCATATCTGTTGTGTAGGATAAGAATTATCAATATTATTGTAAGTCTTCATATCTATAGTGGAGGACAGAAATTATCAAAATTATTGTAAGTCTTCATATCTGTAGTGTAGGATAGAAATCAATCAAAATCACTGTTAGCCTTCATATCAGTAGTGGAGGATATAAATTAATATTATTTTAAGCCTTCATATCTGTAGTGGAGGATATAAATCAATCAACATCACTGTTAGCCTTCATATCAGTAGTGGAGGATATAAATTAATATTATTTTAAGCCTCGATATCTGTAGTGGAGGATAGAAATTAATCTATATTAGTGTAAGTCTTCATATCTGTAGTGTAGGATATAAATTATTCAACATCACTGTTACCCTTTATATCGGTAGTGGAGGATATATATTAATCAACATCACTCTTAACTTACATATCTGTAGTGGGCTATAGAATTTAATATTATTTTAAGCCTTCATTTGCGTAGTGTAGGATAGAAAATAGTCAATATTATTGTAGAGTTTCATGTCTAGAATCTTGTAACTTATGCGATTGAAAACTATAGCGACACATTATCGATAGATCACGTTTAAAAATTTATGTTTAATAAGATGTTGAAATAACAAGTTTGACACGAGTTGTAAACGTTATGTTTTATTTTTTATCACAATGGATGTTCTCATCTTGGTATTTTTATTTGTTTTGTGTTTTAATTAATTTGAAGGTAAAGGTCTTCAATGTTACTCGTCCTTACGAACGAATGGATACAAAGTGAAAAAGTTGGATGTTTCAATGCTTTCTGTATACACATTCAAACTGTACGGTGTGAGATTATAAATATTATGGCTTGAAGAATAAAAGCAGCGAAGTTTTTTACCTTCTGGGACAGTAAAAATAAAGTAGATAGGTTAATAAGAGAAGAGCATACGAAGTGAGTTTATTAATTTTATATACTGGTATGTTAAGAGCAGACAGGACAAGGTTCTTAGTGTTCTGTGTTAATAAGTGAAGAGCATACGAAGTGAGTTTATTAATTTTAGATACTGGTATGTAAAGAGCAGACAGGACAAGGTTCTTAGTGTTCTGTGTTAATAAGTGAAGAGCATACGAAGTGAGTTTATTAATTTTATATACTGGTATGTAAAGAGCAGACAGGACAAGGTTCTTAGTGTTCTGTGTTAATAAGTGAAGAGCATACGAAGTGAGTTTATTAATTTTATATTCTGGTATGTAAAGAGCAGACAGGAGAAGGTTCTTAGTGTTCTGTTTTAATAAGTGAAAAGGAGACAGTCTGAGTTTCATAACACTGTGTGTTAGTAAGTAATGTATAGATTGGGTAGGTTTATTTACTTTGTATACTGGTAAGTTACGAGCAGACAGGGTAAGTCTCCTAATGTTATGCGTTAATAACTTAAATATAGAAAATATTATTTTCATGACGTTGTTCATTAATAAATAAAGAGTTGACAGAGAAATTTTCATAATGTTACTGAATAATAGTTGGACATGGTTAGATCTTAACGTTAGATGTTAATAAGTGAAGTGTAAAGACAGTTTAGAACCTTGTAGGTCATCATGTGGAGAGTAAATGAAGTTAGAGTTTAGGCTCTGTAGGTCATCATGTGGAGAGTAAATGAAGTTAGAGTTTAGGCTCTGTAGGTCATCGTGTGGAGAGAAAATAGAGCTAGAGTTCAAAAACTTGTGGGTCTTCATGTGGAGATGAGACTGTTTGAAAGTTTAGAACCCTTTGGTTCATCATGTGGAGAGCAGACGGAATGAGAATTTTGAACTCTGTATGTCATCATGTGGAGAGAAATATGATAAGAGTTTTAAACCCTGTGGTCCCTCATGTAAAGATGGTGATAGTTTAGAACCCTGTGGTTCATCAGGTAGAGAGAAATACAGTTAGTGTTAAAACCCTGTGGGCTCTCATGTAAAGATGGTGATAGTTTAGAACCCTGTGGTTCATCAGGTGGAGAGAAATACGGTTAGTGTTAAAATCCTGTGGGCCCTCATGTAAAGATGGCGATAGTTTAGAACCCTATGGTTCATCAGGTAAAGATGGTGATAGTTTAGAACCCTGTGGTTCATCAGGTGAAGAGAAATACAGTTAGTGTTAAAACCCTGTGGACCTTCATGTAAAGATGGTGATAGTTTAGAACCCTATGGTTCATCAGGTAAAGATAAATACGGTTAGAGTTTAAAACCCTGTGGGCCCTCATGTAAAGATGGTGATAGTTTAGAACCCTGTGGTTCATCAGGTGGAGAGAAATACGGTTAGTGTTAAAATCCTGTGGGCCCTCATGTAAAGATGGTGATAGTTTAGAACCCTATGGTTCATCAGGTAAAGATGGTGATAATTTAGAACCCTGTGGTTCATCAGGTGGAGAGAAATACAGTTAGTGTTAAAACCCTGTGGACCCTCATGTAAAGATGGTGATAGTTTAGAACCCTATGGTTCATCAGGTAAAGAGAAACACGGTTAGAGTGTAAAACCCTGTGGGCCCTCATGTAAAAATGGTGATAGTTTAGAACCCTGTGTGTGGTTCATCAGGTGGAAAGTAAAACCGTAAGAATTTAAAACTATATTTTTCAAACCGTACAGTGTCAGCAGGTTTATTGATAGAAAGTACACAAGTGGTATTGTAACAAATAAACAGAGAGATGTGTTTTAAGTACAAGTTTTTTATATGTTCCAGAGAATAAATTATTGATTCAATGTATTCATTGTTTATTAGAGTCCCGAGGATCATGAATGTTTGTATGATTTGTCTGATAATGGATATGATGCATGTTTGGACTAATCTATAAGTTGTTTTAGATTCCAAAGGTGAACTTTTGGTGTTCTACGTATATGTTACTGCAGATTGCAAACGTTTGTTTGTAGCTTCGCACGGATCTACGTAATGGGCTATGTGTGCTCTGCAGACATACCGCTGTGGCACTGGGGAGGGGATGGTTTCAGAGAAAAAAAAATTCATTTGTATACAAATTTTCAAAGGCTGCAGGAGACAAAGCTTTGATATTGCGTGCAAGTTTTCTTAGGTTACAAAGGGTGAATAGTGATTCTGTATATAGTTTACTGTATGCAGAGGGCGAAAGTTTGATGTCGCATACAAGTTGTCATTGATTATAGAGGACAATATTTCATGTTGGGTATAAGATATCTTTAGTTACAGAGGATAATGTTTGATGTTGGGTACAAGTTGTCATTCATTATAGAGGACAATGTTTCACGTTGGGTATAAGATATCTTTAGTTACAGAGGATAATGTTTGATGTTGGGTACAAGTTATCATTTATTACAAAGAATGTATTACTTTAAAACAGTGTATGTTAGATACCAGCAACTATGAGGAAAACACATTTGTTTCTACTGCTCTGCTCTTATAAGAATATTATAAGATGATAAAATATGAATGACATGGTTTTGAGTTAACTTATATGCAACAGAAAACTTATTGCTTTAAAGAATAGAAAATAATGTTGGAAACTGTATTTAATTTCTATTTGAATCATAAAGCGTTAATATTTTATTATATTTCATAGAATATTATAAGACGTTAGGCGTACGAGAAAACAAGTTAGTTTTAGAAGAAAACTAATCTATAGCCTTACTAAAACTTCCCTAAAAGTATGAACCAAAGCTTTTTGTAGCCTATATGGAAACTAATGAACGATTTGAAAGAAATAGTTCATGAAACTAGCAAAACGTTTTAGCACTAAGACGCTATGAAACTAAACATCGAAAACCTCTTATATTTTTCTTTAGTAGTTAGTTTTTTCTAAACGTGAACAAATTACAGTTTGTTTCACCCGTAAATAATTTTAGTAAAGTTTATTCTAGTTTTACAGTAGAAAGCAAATTCTTGTTGTTGTTTGTAAAAATCTTAAAGCTACACAAAGGGTTATCTGTTCTCTGTTCACCACGGGTATCGAAACACGGTTTTTATTGTTGTAAGCCCGCAGATATACCACTGTGCCTGGGTGGTATTCTATTAAGTAAGAAAAATATAGTAATTTCTTTGTGGGAACAATATTAACAAGATATATGTAAGTGATGAATATATTGTAGTAACGCAACCACTTTCTACTTTCTTAGTTTTAAATATCCACAGTTTTTATTTGTCCTTAGTGTCTTGACACAACTAAAGATTGTTTTATCTCTAATTGTAGTATTATTAGTATTTATTTCTATTGTAGTAACGCAACAACTTTCTACTTTCTTAGTTTTAAATATCCACAGTTTTTATTTGTCCTTAGTGTCTTGACACAACTAAAGATTGTTTTATCTCTAATTGTAGTATTATTAGTATTTATTTCTATTGTAGTAACGCAAAACTTTCTACTTTCTTAGTTTTAAATAGCCACAGTTTTTATTTGTCCTTAGTGTCTTGACACAACTAAAGATTGTTTTATCTCTAATTGTAGTATTAATATACTCTAATTGTAGTATTATTAGTATTTATTTCTATTGTAGTAACGCAACAACTTTCTACTTTCTTAGTTTTAAATATTCACAGTTTTTATTTGTCCTTAGTATCTTGACACAACTAAAAATTGTTTTATCTCTAATTGTAGTATTATTAGTATTTATTTCTATTGTAGTAACGCAACAACTTTCTACTTTCTTAGTTTTAAATATCCACAGTTTTTATTTGTCCTTAGTGTCTTGGCACAACTAAAGATTGTTTTATCTCTAATTGTAGTATTATTAGTATTTATTTCTATTGTAGTAACGCAACAACTTTCTACTTTCTTAGTTTTAAATATCCACAGTTTTTATTTGTCCTTAGTATCTTGACACAACTAAAAATTGTTTTATCTCTAATTGTAGTATTATTAGTATTTATTTCTATTGTAGTAACGCAACAACTTTCTACTTTCTTAGTTTTAAATATCCACAGTTTTTATTTGTCCTTAGTATCTTGACACAACTAAAAATTGTTTTTTATCTCAAATTTACTTGGAATGTTAAACAGTTATAGCTGAATGTTTAAAAGTTTGCTTTAACTATTGTTCAACAATAAATATTTAGCAATGTGAAAGATAAACAAACAGGTTTAAAATAGGTTTCCTGCTATAGAATAAATAAATGAAAAATATAAATTCGTTGTTGTTAAAAATCTTAAGTTGTCTTGTGATATTTTAATAAAGAACAAGTGAAATATAACTCACTTCCATAGTTTCGTCAAGTTGTCTTGTAATATTTTGATAAAGAACAAGTGAAATATAACTTACTTCCATAGTTTCGTCAAGTTGTCTTGTAATTTTTTGATAAAGAGCAAGTGAAATATAACTTACTTCCATAGTTTCGTCAAGTTGTCTTGCAATTTTCTAATAAAAATCAAGTGAAATATAACTTACACCCATAGTTTCGTCAAGTTGTCTTGTAATCTTTTGATAAAGAGCAAGTGAAATATGACTTATTTCCATAGTTTCGTCAAGTTGTCTTGTAATCTTTTGATAAAGAGCAAGTGAAATATAACTTACTTTCATAGTTTCGTCAAGTTGTCTTGTAATATTTTGATAAAGAACAAGTGAAATATAACTTACTTCCATAGTTTCGTCAAGTTGTCTTGCAATTATCTGATAAAGATCAAGTGAAATATAACTTACTTCCATCGTTTCGTCAAATTGTCTTGTAATCTTTTGATAAAGAACAAGTGAAATATAACTTACTCCATAGTTTCGTCAAGTTGTCTTGTAATCTTTTGATAAAGAACAAGTGAAATATAACTTACTTCCATAGTTTCGTCAAGTTGTCTTGTAATCTTTTGATAAAGAGCAAGTGAAATATAACTTACTTCCATAGTTTCGTCAAGTTGTCTTGTAATTGTTTGACAAAGAACAAGTGAAATATGACTTACTTCCATAGTTTCGTCAAGTTGTCTTGTAATATTTTGATAAAGAACAAGTGAAATATAACTTACTTCCATAGTTTCGTCAAGTTGTCTTGTAATCTTTTGATAAAGAACAAGTGAAATATAACTTACTTCCATAGTTTCGTCAAGTTGTCTAGTAATCTTTTGATAAAGAACAAGTGAAATATAACTTACTTCCATAGTTTCGTCAAGTTGTTCTGTAATATTTTAATAAAGAACAAGTGAAATATAACTTACTTCCATAGTTTGGTCTCACTCTCTTGTCATAGCCTTGTTGAAAAAATTCATTCAAAATTTTGGTTATGTTGATAGTACTGTCCCTATAACAAAGAGAAGTCATTTCAGACAAAAAAATGTCGTATCGGTTTTCTCAAAAACTCGTCTGTTTTTCAAGATAATGTTTAATGGTGACTTTATTAATGTCTTTTCACTTCAACCAAAAATCAAAGAATGATTTGTGTTTTTATATAACTTTCACGAAACCGATAGTCTTACCCTGGCTTAGGAGAAGGAACAATATATTCATCCCCAGTCGCTCCTCCAGACAGAACCAGCAGGAAGAAGAGAATCTCCATCTTGGAGAGTTTCTCTTCCATTCAAGCTTGAGGATAGAACATTTGGGTGTTGCTGGAAAGGCAGTAAGCGTCTTATTAGTAAGGAAACATTTGAAAAGTCGACTTCTTCTTGATTTTACCAGTAAGTTTAGAATGACGCATAACTGTTTTATTCCAGCTGTGCACCTTGAGCCAAGACTAACCGAATCGTCCCGGTGTTCAGGCCTTTGCTCAATAAAACTCACAGTCAAATAATCTTAACACCTCAAAAGCTGAATCGATATAGAAAATTTAGGCCCGTTTTCAAACAACTCCTAATATTCTACCCATAGAAACAGTGATACGTATATAACAACCGTACAAGGAAGGAGCTCTGCACCCAACAGAACCAAAATCGATCAAAAGCCACTGCGCACCAATATTGTGATTGCTTTTCGGCTGAGCAGATTCTACTGGTTCATCACACAGCGCCATCTATTGTTGTTATCGACAAATAACTATGCAAACCACGCAGTCTCTGTATTCATATATAATATTTAGTTACAGAACATAAAAACGGAGAAAAAAACAACACTTCATCATTGATATATGCTGGTTTTAATGTGTAATAAGTTTTTTAAAGATGTTTAAGAAAATTAGGAATATGTGATCACAGTTACTTTTAAATTCATTAAAGATGTACTAGAGTAATATGAAGTTCATAAAGGCCTCTAACGCAGAGTAATAACTTCATTTGAAATGAAAAACATCTAAATGTGAATATTACCGCAAATCGAAAAGTGAAAAAAAAATTATCTTTTTTTGACACAATTTGTTTTAAAATCGAATAAATGAAAAAATAAACCTTTACTGGGATGTTGTTCCAGCAGAAGAATGTTAAACTGGTTTGTAAGTTGAGAAAATACCACAGATATACAGAAGGTATCATATAACGGTAATTGTCGAGTGTCTAATATATAAGTTTAAAAATTATTTAATTAATCATTTATTATTAGGCTAATCTATTAATTCCCCATTTAGTATTACACTAATCTATTAATTCACCATTTAGTATTACACTAATCTATTAATACATCATTTAGTAATAGGCTAATCTGTTTTTGTTTGTTAGTTTCTTGTTTGTATTTGAATTTCGTACAAAGCTACTCGAGGGCTATCTGTGCTAGCTGTCCCTAATTTAGAAGTGTAAGACTAGAAGGAAGGCAGCTACTTGTCTTGGGCTACTCTTTTATCAACGAATAGTGGGATTGACCATCAAATACAACGCTCCCACAGCTGAATGGGCGAGCATGTTTGGCGCAACGGGAATGTGAACCCGCGACCCTCAGATTACGAGTCGCACGCCTTAACACGCTTGACCATGCCATCTCTTTTCCAACATCTACAATTTGATATAGACATTTGCATGTCTTATGCTCCTTATGTGCCACCAAAGTCTTGAAAAGTGTTTGTCTTTTTTTTATCTACCACTTCGCCTTCTTTTTCAGATCACTTTAGATTGAGAGACAAGCATCATAACCATGCCAGGCCCATAGCTTACAATAATCACTTAAATAACATACACTATTTAACTGTGTTATATTTCTGGTGGTCTCTATAATCACCAAATAGCTGCAAAAATCTGCTAATCTGCTAGTATTTTAGTCGATAGTGTTGGACCAGATATTCTTGTTGATAAAGAAGCATTTGATTGTGTTAGGCTAGAAGCCCTTGTTGTTCAAGAAACAGAAGATCGTGTCAAACCAGATGTCCTTTTTGTTCAAAAAAGTAGACAATGTTAAACCATATATGGTTATTGTTTAATAATCAGTTAGAACAGAAACAATTGTTATTAAAGAAATCTATTGTGTTAGACCAGGTGCCTTTGTTCATCAAGAAACAGTAAATAGTATAAGATCAGATGTCTTCAAAATATGGTCGGTACTGTTGGACCAGATGTCCTGGTCTTTCAAGAGATATTCGTCAGTGTTAGACCAGAAGTCCTCCTTGTACAAGAAATATTAGATAATTTTGTTGTTACATTTTTAAACTGGTGTCCTTGCTGATTGACGTTCTAAGATAAGTTACTTTTTTCATGAACGTGTCTAAGTGGTGTCAGCTAAGAGACTAATGAACCATTACAAACCATTGTAGCTGTTTAACAGAAAATCGGTGCTTCTAGGAATTAATTGTTTTCTTTTAGATATAATCATCTTAACGGTTGTTTTTAAACTTACATTTCCATGGTTTACAGGCCACAATAAGTTCAGATAATAAACAAGACTGTTTTTAGGTGAGACATGACTTAATAATAACCATGGTCTACAAGACTGTTCTTAGGTGAGACATGACTTAATAATAAACATGATCTACAAGACTGTTCTTAGGTGAGACATGACTTAATAATAAACATGATCTACAAGACTGTTCTTAGGTGAGACATGACTTAATAATAAACATGGTCTACAAGACTGTTCTTAGATGAGACATGACTTAATAATAAACATGATCTACAAGACGTTGCCTGAGATAAGAAATGACTTAATGATAATCATGGTCTACAAGACGTTGCCTAAGATAAGACATGACTTAATAATAATCATGGTCTACAAGACGTTGCCTGAGATAAGAAATGACTTAATGATAATCATGATCTACAAGACGTTGCCTGAGACAAGACATGACTTAATAATAATCATCGTCTAAAAGACGTTGCCTAAGATAAGACATGACTTAATAATAATCATGGTCTACAAGACGTTGCCTGAGACAAGACATGACTTAGTGATAATCATGGTCTAGAAAACATTGTTCTCAAGTGAGACATGAAATCATTTTGCTTTCGTTGTAACTTCTAGCACGAATAAAATACAGCATGTTCACTGAGAGCACATGGAGAAGATATTGTATTAGTGTTAGCACAGATCCAGTCGACTCTAAAACCAGAAAAACAATTTTTTTTCGTACCTGGACATTTCCATGCTAAAGAAATCGAAGGAAAAAGCACAAACTCTATAGAGAAAATGGACTTTTTCATCCGAAAATTTATGTCACGGAAAATTAGATTTGAAGAACTCCGAATCGATTGAGAACTCAAG
>VWRL01001907.1:0-14856 GCA_011833715.1 Carcinoscorpius rotundicauda | reverse complement strand
CAAAGATTAAAATATTATACACAGATAAAATAATCTGACTAGAATAAAATACACAATGTAATGATTAAAATATTATACATAGACAAAATAATCAGGCTTGAACAAAATACATGCTACTTGTAACAGAACGAACCATATAATGTTTGGTAATGCATATTTAAAAGCACTGTTGGGGTCTGTTATTAAAATGCTAAGTTTTATAACAAGATTATGCTTTTCCAAAAATCTAAAACATCTTTTAAAAATATCACTTTGTCGTTTTCACGGGATTGAATTGTTTTAATAATGTGAAAATAGCACAAAGAAACTGCATGTTCTCTTCCTACACTAACTAAATTAAAAACGTAAAATCTGATTTGGTATACCAGTTTAAAATACATCGCATAACAAAGGTAATGTTCCATAATTAGAAAATGTTAACATGTTTCCAATCTTGAAACACACACAGTATGCATTTTGTTGTTACTTCTATTATGTTAAATATTTCGTTACACTACTTAACATTTTTACACACTCTTTTTACGTTTACAGAGTTTATCTGCAGTAAACACATTCACCTTTGATAGTACGAATGAATGATGTTAACAATAGTTTTTTGTGGAAAACGACTGTATGTTGGGTGTAACTGATGTGACCAAACTAGCAGTAACACGTGATTTCACAAAAGTGTGGTTTAAATTCTAGTCCCTAGAAAACTGTCATGATGTTGCTTTATAAAAATCGTTTTGACAAGCTTACACTTGTAGACTCTTATTTTACTTGATACACACTCATATATCTATATTCTAAGTAGAATGTGGAGCGATCAATCTTTAGAGACCCAAGGAAATGAAATATTAATTTAAGTAAGAAGCAATGGAAGTTTTATAATCAACTATCACCGATCGGTCATCACAGGGGATATCAGCTATTTCTTAGCGCGAGAAATTTCCCTAGAAATTTTCGTATTCTAACTGAGGCCAATAAATTGACATATATATATAGAATACCTTAAGAATATATCGTCACGACGAGAAACTCACTTGCAGTAAAAATGTATTCTCAAGACGGCTGGTATGGGTATTAGAACTCTAATTGAAACCTTTTGTTCATCTTAAGATGATCTAAAAAGTTTAAGACGTTTTTCTGTACTTTATTCTAATTAATGTCCCAATAACCCTACCAGCCATCTTGAGAACGCCTTAAGAGTATTGTGTATTTGTTACGGCTCGTAACCCTAAATTTAAGAATTCCTGAGCTGGCAGAAAACAGTACTCATTAATTGAAATTTGAAAAAAAGAAAGAAAAAGAGGTATTACTTTACTTTCTATTTAGAAGAGAAGTAACTGCCATCTTAGTTCCTGTTGTATTTTAAACAATCCAATAAATCACTCTTTCAAACGCTTCTGTAACATATTTTTCGTTGTTTCTGTTTTTGTATTACTAACGATTGAACTTATCAATCTCAATTTAAGAGCTGCTTCTAACAATGAATCGAACTTTTCTTCTTGAATTTCCGAATCAATTTCAATTTAAAACTGATTATATTAATGATTTT
This sequence comes from Carcinoscorpius rotundicauda, assembly GCA_011833715.1. Lineage (NCBI taxonomy): Eukaryota > Metazoa > Arthropoda > Merostomata > Xiphosura > Limulidae > Carcinoscorpius > Carcinoscorpius rotundicauda. The sequence goes on along the minus strand of VWRL01001907.1, from coordinate 13,319 downwards.
CCTGTGCTAAACAATTAGCAGACGAAAACCAAAAATATAAAAACTACTAAAAATTTACAAATGGTTTCAAGTGTTCCTACCTGAATTCTTATATATAATTTTATATTATGTTTTAATAAAATATAGTTATCGAACTCTTATAATTTAAGTTATTTCATAATACACTAATACATTTTCATTAAACGTTTTACTAACTAATTAAAATTTACCAGTACGTTATAAAATAAATATTCAGACACTAGTTGGTGTCGTCTGCAGCTGAACAAGCGTACACATTAATGAAATGTGTTTAACAATGCCCTCTAAGATTTTACTTTCTTCCTTAATCAAATTTATTAAAGCTAACAGAATTACGTTACAAACACATTTTTCTTGTTTTCTTTGATTCGTGAATATATTTATAAATCTTAATTTTGAATCCCTATCAGATTTCGTGCAAACGTTTTCTCATTTTTATCCCATTCCACAATTTATCCAGTAAGTTACATTTTACATGTGTTTTCAGCGTTATTACTCGTTATTGTGAGGAGGTAGTTGAAACAATTACGTTAAAATACGGTAAAGGAAGTGAAGTGGATCTCCAAAGATGGATAAACAATTTAAATAACCGTTCCACGTTATACACAGCATGAATTCCTTTGCAACTGACGAACGCTTCTTATGTTAAGATTCATCATACTAGAAAGGGCGGCCCGCGATAACATTTTATAGCATTTCTTATTAAGCCAAGTTAACATCTCTAATGTTAAAGGAGTTTGAAATATATTTTCTCATCAGAATACCACAATACAATGCACAGATTAAGACGGCAGATAGTACTACTGTATTCAATGATTATTTACTGGAAAATACGTAGTGGGGATTTTGAGTATAGGAAAGTAATAAATGAAATTTATTAAGACTATTACTGGGGATGTAGTTGGGATTGAGCAATATAGTTGGCTACATCAGTCACGTATCAATTCGCGGCAACATAGTCTTAAGATTAAGTGATTATAATCGTTCCAGTTTTATGCTAAAATAATTCAAAGCAAATTGTGTCTCTCAAATATTTAGAGATTTGGTAGAAATGAAGCTCCGACTGATTTAATTAATTAACAGTACATTACCTTTTGATACGATAATGCCAATTCCATCTTATGTTTCAAAAATTAATTGTAACTTTCTTAAAGTATTGGGTAATTTTTTTCTGTAGTGAAGCAAAACTCTAACACTGTGAACTGACTATCTGTTCTGCGCCAATCACTGATATCGAAACCCGATTATCTAAAGCTAAAGCTAAAATTCCGCAGACTTGTTTGTTTTTTAATTTCGCACAAAGCTACTCGAGGGCTATCTGTGCTAGCCGTCCTTAATTTAGTAGTATAAGACTAGAGGGAAGGCAGCTAGTCATCACCACCCACCGCCAATTCTTGGGCTACTCTTTTACCAACGAATAGTGGGATTGACCGCAACATTATAACGCCCCCACGGCTGGGAGGGCGAGCATGTTTGGCGCGACTCTCAGATTACGAAGCACACGCCTTAACGCGCTAGGCCATGCCGGGCCTTCCGCAGACTTACCACAATGTTACTAGGTGGCAAAGACAGTTTGTTTTTGTTTTTTAATTTCGCGCAAAGCTACTCGAGGGCTATCTGCGCTAGCCGTCCCTAATTTAGCAGTGTAAGACAAGAGGGAAGGCAGCTAGTCATCACCACCCACCGCCAACTCTTTGGCTACTTTTTACCAACTAATAGTGGGATTGACCGTCACATTATAACGCCTTCACCGCTGAAAGGGCTATCATGTTTGGTGCGACCAGATTCGAACCAGCGACACTCAGATTTCGAGTCGAACGCCTTAACCCACCTGGCCATGCCAGGCCAGATATTTGCGCTAGACGTCCCTAATTTAGCAGTGTAAGACTAGAGGGAAGGCAGCTAGTCATCACCACCCAACGCCAACTCTTTTACCAACGAGTAGCGGGATTGGCCGTAACATTATAATTCACCTACGGCTAAAAGAGCAAGGATGTTTGATGTGATGAGGATTCGAACCTCGACCCTTAAATTGCGAATGGTGCACCCAAATCAAATGGCCGTGCCGAGTGATAGAACATAGGTGTATCCCCATTGCAATGGGGGTTGCTCTTCCATAACGAAGGGCATATTTTATATCCTTATCAAAGCCCATACCCAGAAAATTCACTTAATCTAAACAGTGTCTCTAATTTAATTATGTTTGTTTTCTCTCACAACTTACAAATATATATACATATTTCTTTGTAACTCCCCTACGGCTAAAAGGGAGTGCATGTTTGGTGCGACAGGATTCCAACCCGCGACTCTCAGATTATGAATCGAACGCCTTAACCCACGTGGCCATGCTGGGCCTAGGCAAAGACAGAGATTACTTGAATTATTTTCTCTTTATAAGGTATTTTTGCAAACAAACAGATAAATCAGTGATGTCGAGAAACCCACTTGTTGAGAATTTTATATGCAAAAACGGCTCGTTTGGGTTGAGAAAATATTTTAAATAGAAGAGCGAACAACGTTTCGACCTTCTTCGGTCATCGTCAGGTTCACAAAGGAAGAGGTAACTGACCGGAAGCTGACCACATGTTTGGAAGGGGTTGTGTAACTGAGTGTCGCAATGTAGAGGGCGGGGTTAGATGTTTGAATATATAATTTTATCTATAATATTAATATAGGTATAATGGCGTTCCTTTATATTGGTTTATTTTGGGTTTAAGTTGTATAAGTAAGGCTTCTTTAATTTTGCGTTTGTTTATGTTTGTTTCTTTATTTAGTATTTAAGTGTTTTCTATGGTTATGTTGTATCCATTTGACTTGCAGTGTTCGAAAACGTGTGAAGGTGACTTTTTATGTTCTTTGAATCTGGTTTCCATTTTTCTACTTGTTTCTCCAACATAGAAGTCGTGGCAGTTATCACATTGTATTTTATAAATAATGTTGGTGTGGTGTTTGTCAGTGTAGTTCTTACATAGTATAGACCTTAGATTTGTGCCTGGTTTTTGAATAAAATTAGTATTAACTGGAATGTTATATTTTGTTACTAGTTTTTGCCAAATGTTGGTTATTTGTCTGCTGATGTCAGGAATATATGGTATACAGCAGTATATGGTTTCGTGATTTTTTGATTCGTGAGATATATTTACTTTTGTTGGTCGATTTTGTTTTCTGTCTAGGTGTCTGCGTATAATGTTTTCTACGGTTTGTGGCGGAAACTTATTGATGTTGATGAAGTATTGTTTTATTTTGTTTAATTCATCGTTAATTTTATCTGGTGAGCATAGTTTTATGGCTGTGTTTATCTGGTTTCTTAGTATGTTGAGTTTTTGTTTTGTTTCATGTGCTGAGTTCCAAGGAATGTATAGTCCAGTATGGGTGATTTTTCGGTGGATTTCTGTTTTGAATTGTGTGTCGGTTCTTATAATTTTGAGGTTAAGAAATGATATTTGATTGCTTTCTTCCTGTTCACATGTGAAGTTAATGTTGGGATGTATAGAGTTAATGTGATTGAAAAAATTAAGCATGTGTTCTGTAGATTTGAATCCCGCAACCATGTCATCTACATATCTGTACCAGTATAGTGGTGGATGTAATGCTGTATTAATTGCTTGTGTTTCCATTTGTGTCATAAAAATATTAGCTAGAACTTGTGATACTGGGTTGCCCATGCTTAGGCCATTTGTTTGTATATAGTTTTGGTTGTTGAACATGAAGTTTGTCTTTATTGTGATGAATTCTATGAGGGTTGCTAACTGGTTACTGGGAATGTCTATAATTGGGTTAGAATCTCGGATATAGAGTTCTAAGGCTATCTTGCAGGCTTCTGTTGTTGGAACTTCTGTAAAGAGGGATATAACATCGAAACTGGCCATTAAGGCTTTATGATTAAGTTGATTTAGATTAGACTTGAAATTAAAAGAGTCTTTGATGAATGAGCTGGCTGATGTTGCATATTTGGAGAATGCCCATGCTATGTATTTACTAAGATTGTAATTAAACGATTCATATGTTGACATTGTTGGTCGTAATGGACAATCTGGTTTATGAGGTTTGGGGATGCCGTATATTTGCGGTGTGCGTGAGTCGGTTTTACGTAGGTAGGAATAAAGTGTTTGTAAAATTGTGTTGGCTTTTTTCATTTGTAGTAGTAATTTGTTCAGTTGCGTCTCGTGTGTCTTTGTTGGATTTGTGTGTATTGGTTTAAATTTGTTCGTGTCTGATAGGATGTTATTCATTTTTTGTATGTATTCATTCGTGTTCATTATTACTATAGCGTTACCTTTATCTGCTTTTAGAATTTTTATGTTTCTATCTTGTTTTAGGTTTTTAATGGAATTAATGTCTCTTTTTGTAAGGTTGTTTTTTAGTTTTCTGTTTTGTGAAATTATGTTGATGGTTTTGTAAGAAACTTCTTTGAAAAATTCGTTTAAGATGTTTTTAGGTGTTTCTGGAAAATATAAATTTGTAATTTTACCTGGGAAGTTTGTCTGTTGGATGTGAATAAAATTATGTAAGTTGTCTTCTTTCTGTTTGTTGTTTTTGTTTTCTGTAGAAAGTATCACAAGTCTCCTGGCTAGGTCTTCTAAACATGTTTTGATTTCTATGGTTGGAATGTACCTTGGTGCTATTGCGAAGTTGAGTCCTTTGTTAAGTAGATGTATCTCGTCTGTGTTTAATTGTCGGTCGGATCTGTTAATTATGAGGTTAGTCAACGGTTTGTCATGTTGATGTCTTTACTGTTGTTTACATCTTAGTTTTTCAAGTTTTTTGTTGTGGCGGATCTTTTTGTCTCTGTCGTTTTTAGTATTGATTTGGTTTATGTTTTGTTGTATAAGTCCGTAAATCTCTGGTTTAATGCAGCATGCTAGTTGAATGTCTAGGTTCATTTTTTGTTTTTGTAAGTCATGTAGTTCTTTGTATTTTGTGTTCAACATGGCTTTGTGAACCTGACGATGACCGAAGAAGGTCGAAACGTTGTTCGCTCTTCTATTTAAAATATTTTCTGAACCCAAACGAGCCGTTTTTGCATATAAAACAGATAAATGTATATCTCACTTTTAAACACATTTTTCTTTCTTTCTTAGAAGCAAGAAGCGAATGAAAGTAAAATATAGATTTGATCTTTCGGTGTGTCTCCCTCATCTGAGGAGGCTAAGATAAGTCTTCCTAAATGAGTCGTAATTGTTTATAATAATTCCTGTTGGAATCCTGCTGACAATAAGTAAAATAATGTTCTCGAAACCCGAACAAGTTGTTCTTTACGAAACATTTAGTGAAAAAATAAAAATAGTAACGTAAGCGACGAAACAACTTCTACAAGAATCACATCTATCTTTCAGTTTATCAGTTAGGATAAAAGATTTTTAACCTGAACATCGTAAGTTGGATTTGGGTGAAAGAATTTAAAAGAGAGACGTCACTAACTCGTGCATACCTCTGTCGACTGGTTCTAAACGTTTCAGTAGGTTATTTATATTTTACTTTTATTGATAAATATAAGCTTTAATTTGCAACGATTTCATTTATTATTTTCTTAGTTAATGTTTAACAAAGCCCATTTTAAATCAGAATAATTAACTATCACGTGTCACTGCTCAGCGTCCTTGGATGGGCAACTGTTGTTTATATTTGTGTTTTTTTTGGCAGGCTTTGCCGACAAACGTACTGACGAGAGTGGTTGCCAAGTAAATCGTTATTTGCGCACGACTCATTTTTATTTATTTTTCCGAGCCCGTTAAGCTGATTCAGAAGATCTAAAATTAATACGACTGAAGAGTTTGAATGTTTTCAACAGGTTGTAGGCCTATAAGCAAAGAGTAGCTAAATCTCTTCTAATCGTGCAGTTTTGATTAATGTGAGAAGAAAAAGTGCCTGATAACACAAAACACACAGCGTTATATACATATACACACACGTCAATGTTTAACACCAGACCAAGTGCCTACATCATCACAAGGTTTTGAGTTAAAACAGAAATCTTAGAGGACCAACGAACTGTATATTTTGAAGACATTATAAAAGATATAGACAGCTGTAAAAATTCTTATATCGTAAAGTTAGATGACAATTTGACTGATGAAAGGTCACATAACTTGAATTTCATGACTTTGTTGTTTAAATTTAACCTGTTTATTACTTATTCTTCTGTACAATATTCATATGGTTTGTTAACATGAATATGATTCATCAATTTTGTTGCTGAAGCAATTTGGAGTTTACGAATGGCTGCAAATGCTGAATATAAGTTCATTGAATGTAATGTCTGTCCATTTGTATTTCTAAACTTAACATAATTCAATGTCTGTCCATTTGTATTTCTAAACTTAACATAATTCAATGTCTGTCCATTTGTATTTCTAAACTCAACATAATTCAATGTCTGTCCATTTGTATTTCTAAACTCAACATAATTCAATGTCTGTCCATTTATATTTCTAAACTTAACATAATTCAATGTCTGTACATTTATATTTCTAAACTTTACATAATTCAACGTCTGTCCATTTGTATTTCTAAACTCAACATAATTCAATGTCTGTCCATTTGTATTTCTAAACTTTACATAATTCAACGTCTGTCCATTTGTATTTCTAAACTTAACATAATTCAATGTCTGTCCATTTGGATTTCTAAACTCAACATAATTCAATGTCTGTCCATTTGGATTTCTAAACTTTACATAATTCAATGTCTGTCCATTTGTATTTCTAAACTCAACATAATTCAATGTCTGTCCATTTATATTTCTAAACTTAACATAATTCAATGTCTGTACATTTGTATTTCTAAACTTTACATAATTCAACGTCTGACCATTTGTATTTCTAAACTCAACATAATTCAATGTCTGTCCATTTGGATTTCTAAACTTTACATAATTCAACGTCTGTCCATTTATATTTCTAAACTTAACATAATTCAATGTCTGTCCATTTGGATTTCTAAACTCAACATAATTCAATGTCTGTCCATTTGGATTTCTAAACTTTACATAATTCAATGTCTGTCCATTTGTATTTCTAAACTCAACATAATTCAATGTCTGTCCATTTGGATTTCTAAACTTTACATAATTCAACGTCTGTCCATTTATATTTCTAAACTTAACATAATTCAATGTCTGTCCATTTGTATTTCTAAACTCAACATAATTCAATGTCTGTCCATTTATATTTCTAAACTTAACATAATTCAATGTCTGTACATTTGTATTTCTAAACTTAACATAATTCAATGTCTGTCCATTTGTATTTCTAAACTTAACATAATTCAATGTCTGTCCATTTGTATTTCTAAACTCAACATAATTCAATGTCTGTCCATTTATATTTCTAAACTTAACATAATTCAATGTCTGTACATTTGTATTTCTAAACTTAACATAATTCAATGTCTGTCCATTTGTATTTCTAAACTTTACATAATTCAACGTCTGTCCATTTATATTTCTAAACTTAACATAATTCAATGTCTGTACATTTGTATTTCTAAACTTTACATAATTCAACGTCTGTCCATTTGTATTTCTAAACTTAACATAATTCAATGTCTGTCCATTTGGATTTCTAAACTCAACATAATTCAATGTCTGTCCATTTGGATTTCTAAACTTTACATAATTCAACGTCTGTCCATTTATATTTCTAAACTTAACATAATTCAATGTCTGTCCATTTGTATTTCTAAACTCAACATAATTCAATGTCTGTCCATTTATATTTCTAAACTTAACATAATTCAATGTCTGTACATTTGTATTTCTAAACTTAACATAATTCAATGTCTGTCCATTTGTATTTCTAAACTTAACATAATTCAATGTCTGTCCATTTGTATTTCTAAACTCAACATAATTCAATGTCTGTCCATTTGTATTTCTAAACTTAACATAATTCAACGTCTGTCCATTTATATTTCTAAACTTAACATAATTCAATGTCTGTACATTTATATTTCTAAACTTTACATAATTCAACGTCTGTCCATTTGTATTTCTAAACTCAACATAATTCAATGTCTGTCCATTTGTATTTCTAAACTTTACATAATTCAACGTCTGTCCATTTGTATTTCTAAACTTAACATAATTCAATGTCTGTCCATTTGGATTTCTAAACTCAACATAATTCAATGTCTGTCCATTTGGATTTCTAAACTTTACATAATTCAATGTCTGTCCATTTGTATTTCTAAACTCAACATAATTCAATGTCTGTCCATTTATATTTCTAAACTTAACATAATTCAACGTCTGTCCATTTGTATTTCTAAACTCAACATAATTCAATGTCTGTACATTTGTATTTCTAAACTTAACATAATTCAATGTCTGTCCATTTGTATTTCTAAACTTTACATAATTCAACGTCTGTCCATTTGTATTTCTAAACTTAATATAATTCAATGTCTGTCCATTTGGATTTCTAAACTTAATATAATTCAATGTCTGTCCATTTGGATTTCTAAACTCAACATAATTCAATGTCTGTCCATTTGGATTTCTAAACTTAACATAATTCAATGTCTGTCCATTTGGATTTCTAAACTTTACATAATTCAATGTCTGTCCATTTGTATTTCTAAACTCAACATAATTCAATGTCTGTCCATTTATATTTCTAAACTTAACATAATTCAACGTCTGTCCATTTGTATTTCTAAACTCAACATAATTCAATGTCTGTACATTTGTATTTCTAAACTTAACATAATTCAATGTCTGTCCATTTGTATTTCTAAACTTTACATAATTCAACGTCTGTCCATTTGTATTTCTAAACTTAATATAATTCAATGTCTGTCCATTTGGATTTCTAAACTTAATATAATTCAATGTCTGTCCATTTGGATTTCTAAACTCAACATAATTCAATGTCTGTCCATTTGGATTTCTAAACTTAACATAATTCAATGTCTGTCCATTTATATTTCTAAACTTAACATAATTCAATGTCTGTCCATTTGTATTTCTAAACTTTACATAACTTAACGTCTGTCCATTTGTATTTCTAAACTTAACATAATTCAACGTCTGTCCATTTGTATTTCTAAACTCAACATAATTCAATGTCTGTCCATTTGTATTTATAAACTTAACATACTATAAGAAAATATTATGCTTCACAATATTTTACTTTCCGGGCTGGGAAATGTGATGAAATCTCTTCGAATATCTGATTTAATGGATTAAAGTAAAGATGAAAAAATAATTATTATCCATTTGATGTAACGGATTAACCCTTTCTCTCTTTTTTGTATTGTTAATGTTTTCATAAAGCTTGTTCTTTTTAAGTGTATAAACATTATTAATTTGTTGGAAAGTTAGTGCAACGGTTTTCTTTATCTTAAGTTTATATTTTCTTTTGAGTGAAAGTAATTTAACCCATCATTATTCACACGTGCTGCTCATACGAAGCTCTCTTCTTATCTTATGCGTCGAATCAAAACAACCAGTAGCGATATGTTCACAAGCATGAACTGCATATCAAACAAATGCAGCCACGTATCCAAAATGATACTAGGGTACTTTAGGATTATATCTTGTGAATCATATGTGATGTACAGGACAGTGATAGGGTTAAAGAAAGAGTAAAGAACTTTTACCGAATAACTGATGTAATGGTTTAACTACAAAGTAAAAAAAATCTTACCAATCATATTATGTAATGCATTACTGACGGAGTAAAGAAATCAAATCGATCAATTGATGTAATGGATTAACGATAGAGTAAAGAAATCTTACTAATTAACTGATGTAATGGATTAACGACAGAGTAAAGAAATCTTACTAATTAACTGATGTAATGGATTAACGATAGAGTGAAGAAATCTTACTAATCAACTGATGTAATGGATTAACGAGAGTGTAGAGAAATCTCACTAATAAATTGATTAAATGGATTAACGATAGAGTAAAGAAATCTTACTAATTAACTGATGTGATGGATTAACGACAGAGTAAAGAAATCTTGCTAATTAACTGATGTAATGGATTAACGACAGAGTAAAGAAATCTTACTAATTAACTGATGTAATGGATTAACGATAGAGTAAAGAAATCTTACTAATCAACTGATGTAATGGATTAACGAGAGTGTAGAGAAATCTTGCTAATTAACTGATGTAATGGATTAACGACAGAGTAAAGAAATCTTACTAATCAACTGATGTAATGGATTAACGATATATTAACGAAATCTTACTAATCAACTGATGCCATGATTAATGATAGAGTAAAAAAGTACCACCAATTCTGACTCACTGGGTTAAGATAATCTAAGTAACATTCTCTCTTCTTTGATCTTTTGACTTACTGATAAAGGATGGATATTTTTGCTTTTGTATAAACAGTTAAAAAGAAACTAAATTATTTAAACATTTCATGACTTACCGACTTTGGAAGATCAAAGAAAACATTTCTCTAAAGTAACTGAGTGACAGCCTCGTTACAGGATCAAAGTTGTTTTAAAGGGGGCGCTGAGAAGATTGAAACGGACCTTTTTTACAAGTATATTTATTCAAGATATTTTAATATCAGCTGTTCACTTTAGCTTATAAACAATGGTACGTTAGGTTACATTTAGAGAACTTGAAATTAATTTCAAAATAAACTTAAGTCTAATGCTTAAAATACCTTGTTTTTACACACTAAACTAACAGAATACGAAAAGGCTGGCATGATATACGCACCCTTGCGGGATGCTTGGAAACTATCTTGATACTCGAACTGCTGGATGTTAGCCGACAGCCGAGAATTAGGCAGCAAGGTATTATCCGAATTAACTCGATCTACCGAGTAACGAAAAGCCGATTGTAGAACTTCGTCGCCGGACTCAAAGAGGCCACCTGGAAATCAGAGAAGAAAATATTAAATTATTATTAACTGCTGCACTACTAAATAATTGTTTGTTTTTCTAATTTCGCACAAAGCTACTCGGTGGCTGTCTGCGCTAGCCGTCCCTAATTTAGCAGTGTAAGACTAAAGGGAAAGCAGCTAGTCATCGCCACCCTCCGCCCACTCTTGGGCTACTCTTTTACCAACGAATAATGGGATTGACTGTCACATTATAACGCCCCCACAGCTGAAAGGGCGAGCATGTTAATACAACCGTGATTCGAACCCGCGACCCTCGGATTTCGAGTCGAGCGCCTTAACGCACTTGGCCCTTGGCCATGCCGGGCCTACTAAAAATGGCTTTTAATTTAGACTAATATAAAACGTTTTACTTTTGTTCCATAAATCACTTTTGAAACGACTGATGTATTAGTTTCGATATTCGTAGCGGGTAGAGTACTTAACTTGAAACAAACATTACGTGATGAAACAAAAGTTGCTTTGTCATGAAAGTATTGTCTTAATGTGACATTCTAAAAAGACATACATCGTATCTAATAATATCAATGAGTTCGGTATCAAATTAATGTAATAAGATAAGAAGTAATCTTATCAAAAACTTTTGTCACACATAACAATGTAACATTCGTGTCGTGCCTAATATCCTACGGATAGCATTTTTTATAAAACCAATAGCATATGTAACAATAGAAAGGTCAATGTTCCTATAACATGTCCATCGCTAGTACAGCAGTATGTCTCCGGATTTACAACACTAAAATAAGGTATCCGATTCCCCTCGGTAGGTTCGGCAGGTAGCCCGATGTGTCTTTTCTATAAGAAAAGTTTGTTGTTTTTTTTAATTTCGCACAAAGCTGCTCGAGGACTATCTGTGCTAGCTGTCCCTAATTTAGCAGTGTAAGACCAGAGGGAAGGCAGCTAGTCATCACCACCCACCGCCAACTCTTGAGCTACTCTTTTACCAACGAATAGTGGGATTGACCGTCACATTATAACGCCTCCACGGCTGGGAGATCGAGCATGTTTGAAGCGAACCCGCGACCCTCGGATAACGAGTCGCAAGCCTCAACGCACTTGGCCATTTATAGGAAAAGACATTATAAAATTCACGTTTTATGTAATAACATAATGGTTTAGGTTTATTATAGAATAGTAACATATTTATACACTTGTTTCTTTAAGAATGTTTCGCATAAATCTATACATAGACTAACTGTTCCCAGTTTTGAAGTTTTATACCGGAGGGAAGACATTACCCATTGTAAACTTCTGGACTACACTTGTATGATTGAAAAGTGGAATTTGACCAATACTTTTGTAATTCAATACTTGGCCCTCTATATTTTACTTACATGTTGGTTTCCACAGATCCCAGTGGTATCAGTTTTTTGTTCTGTGTGGGAACAATTCTAGTGGTTATTAACAACCTTAGTTTATGTGTGGGTGGGTGTTTTCTTTTAGCGAAGCCACATTGGGCTATCTGCTGTATCCACCGAGAGAAATCAAGCCCCTGATTTTAGGGTTGTAAATCCGAAGACTTACCGCTGTTCTACCGGGATTCCAACTGCTTTAGCGATGGCTGTAAAGTACCTATGTGACCCTCCCTCTTTAGGGGCATTTCGGGCGACTACCCTATTGATTAACGTCCCTGACGCATTAGTGGAGGTCATATGACCAGTTAAAAAGACCATTGTCTCGATGATGGAATAAACGACCTTTACACTGCAATGTTCCAGTGAAGATGTTTTGAATTTTATATGCAAAAACGGCTCGTTTGGGTTGAGAAAATATTTCAAATAGAAGAGCGAACAACGTTTCGACCTTCTTCGGTCATCGTCAGGTTCACAAAGAAAGAGGTAACTGACCGGAAGCTGACCACATGTTTGGAAGGGGTTGTGTAACTGAGTGTCGTAATGTAGAGGGCGGGATTAGATGTTTGAATATATAATTTTATCTATAATATTAATATAGGTATAATGGCGTTCCTTTATATTGGTTTATTTTGGGTTTAAGTTGTTGTATAAGTAAGGCTTCTTTAATTTTGCGTTTGTTTATGTTTGTTTCTTTATTTAGTGTTTTAGTGTTTTCTATGGTTATGTTGTGTTCATTTGACTTGCAGTGTTCGAAAACGTGTGAAGGTGACCTTTTATGTTCTTTGAATCTTGTTTCCATTCTTTCTACTTGTTTCTCCAATATAGAAGTCGTGGCAGTTATCACATTGTATTTTATAAATAATGTTGGTGTGGTGTTTGTCAGTGTAGTTCTTACATAGTATAGTCCTCAGTTTTGTGCCTGGTTTTTGAATAAAATTAGTATTAACTGGAATGTTATATTTTGTTACTAGTTTTTGCCAAATGTTGGTTATTTGTTTGCTGATGTCAGGAATATATGGCATACAACAGTATATGGTTTCGTGATTTTTTGATTCGTGAGATATATTTACTTTTGT
>VWRL01001906.1:0-14992 GCA_011833715.1 Carcinoscorpius rotundicauda | reverse complement strand
CAAAGATACACTGGGCTATCTGCACTAGCCGTCCCTAATTTAGCAGTGTAAGGACTGGAGGGAAGGCAGCTAGTCATCACCACCCACCGTCAACTCTTGGGCTATACTCTTCTACAAACGAATAGTGGAATTAACCGTCACATTATAACGCCCCACGGCTGTACATCTTTGGTGTAATGGGAATTCGAACCCCTGACCCTTCGATTACGAGTTGAATGCCTTAACCCACTTGGCCATGCCGGGAATTAAGGACATAATTAATAATTAATAAATAATTAAGGAAAAATATATAAGCATATGTACTTTTGTTCACTTTTAATGTTGAAATCTCAGCATTTATTGCTAAACGGTTTTTCGACTAAAAAGATTTGTTATATTATTGATAAAGAAGACACGTATCGTATACTGAATGACTTACAGCTTGAGTTATGCTCATTAGAACATTTTTTGGCACTTTATTTTGTCGATTGAAACAGTCACTACTTCTGGTCCTAAAAGAATTAGTAACAACTGACAAAAAATATCATTTTTCGGTTACCACTACTTACGTCATGTAAGGTTTTTTTTAATGTTTGTCCGAAATAATTATTTGTTGTTGTTTAGAATTAAGCACAAAGCTCTACCCACCACGGGTATCGAAACCCGGATTTTAGTGTATTAGTCCGCAGACATACCGCTGAGCCACTGGGTTTAACGTGTGAGTACTTAAACGTAACAACAAAAACAGACTTATGAAATCAATAAGATTTCATCACTGTTTCTTATTCATAAACGTTTACAATAACGAATATTTGTTTGGTTAAGTACAATACATTTCATATCATAATAGCAATTATATTTTGCTATTCTACGTGTGTAAAAGTAAGAAATAGAAATTCATTTCTACATTTATGTAACACACACATGTATATAACTGTATAGAAAGAGAGCTCAAACTTACGTATCATATGAAATGTACTTTCATCTGTTGTTGTTTAGAAAATCACACAACTGGTTTTTCTGGACTATCGTTTATCTAAAGCAAACGGTTACAATTACTGTACACATCATAAAAAGTTCCATAAATCCATTCTAAACTTACATCATTAAGAAAGCAACAAACATGTATTTCATAATTACACCTTTTTTTATTACACCTGTTATTTATTTAAGTACGTGTATCTTAGAACAAAATTTCTGCATTGTCCATTAAATTAGAAAGTTCATAATGAGATTTGCTTCTATTAAAACAGATGTCCGGTAAAATTCAGTGATAACTTGTGAATAGATCGATTTATCAACCTTTATAGTTATTTTTTAGATTTCCAATTATCTACCGTGTAGTTTCCTGCAAATTGTTTACAACTAAAAGTTTCTGGTAGAGGGCACTGGTGGTATATATTATCTTGGGTTTAATATACGAATATTTTTGTGTTATTTAGACCTAATGAACGTAAATATTATAAGTTCTCAGTGTTACAGTTGTGACAATCATTTCCATTCACTAAAATATTTAAGAAAAAATATCAGGATTAGTGGGTTACGTTTTTTTAATTGTAATGATAACAGTGAAACAATTTTAACATTATGTGACGATTTTCGGACAGAAAACATCACAAATATTTGAAATAAATAAAATCGCACAGCTTAACTTAAGAGTAATTTTGTAATATCATTATGTATGACTTCTTATGAAAACTGAATGGCAAAATGACCGTGTTATTTTAAGCACAAAATGGGATGTTTGTACTGTATTCACTGTAGGTATCGTAACTCGATTTTAACAAAATGTTTAAAACTGTACTTTGTTTAATAATAATAATAATAATCAAAAAGAATATTTCCAGATATGTGACTGTGGATAATTTATTGTCTTTTCATACAAAGATTGTTTAACGAAATTAACTTGAAACACTTGGAAACATTAAAGTCATTGGAACAAGACTAAACCTCTTAAATTGGCTAATATCGTAAGATATTATTAGGATTACGGACAAAAATGTCGTTAACAGCAATGGAACTTAACTGATGATGAAGCAATTTGTTAAAAAAGTATATTTAATTGTTGTACTGAAATTCAGATTGAGGGCTATCTGCGCTAGCTGTCACTGATTTAGTATTGAAAGACAAGAGGGAAGGCTGCTAGTACTCACCACCCACCGCCAACTGTTAGACAATTATTTTACCAAAGAATAGTGGAATTGACCGTCACTTTGAAACACCAACATGGCTTAAAGAGCAAGCATGTTAGGTGGGATGGAGACTCGAACCCTCGACCCTCAGATTGCAAGTTAAACGCCATAACCAATTATGATACACAAAATCAGCACAACATTTTTTTTTGAAATATATATATAGTACACTGTCTTTGTTTAAAACAAAGCAAAAATAGTTAACAGAGGAGAACGAGCTATGTAGGAGACTGAAAGTGATTTTTGTTTGTTTCATCTTCTCTACAGTCGAATATTGTTGAAAATTAAAGGACTGTATAGAAAACATATGTCTCTTTACAATATCTCTATTGAGAATGTTCAGTACAATATTTCTCAAAATGGAAGACGGATCCAATAAATGAGCTGAAAATAAAAATGCTGAATTAATTTTGATTCTAAATAAAAAATACAGATTATGTTGGATTAAATAAATGATACAATATGTCGAAGTAATATGTTTTTGTTTTTACTCTGGCACTGTTTTTAATACCATGCTAAAGTATCAGAAAGACATTTTAAAATCACATTTTATAAGTTAAGATACCTCAAACGTTTTTATTCACATTAAGGGAGCCTCAGAATAAAGGAGTTTGTACATTACTGGTTTAGTAAGGTACTTGAAGATATCATAGTAAGGTAACCGATGCCAAACGAGGATTGTCATTTTCCTGCTAATGGAATTACTAGTATGAGAGCCACTGGAAGTGTCAAATGACATTTGATAAATTTTATGCTTTTGTTAAACTGAATAAACAAGATAGTTTCTTTATAAATAACTAGAAAAAAAAACCTTTGTTATGTTTTGAATAAATACAAATCCGTCTACTATTTTACTTGTTGTTCTGAACCAAAATACGAGGCGAAAGGGTAGAAAACGTTTACAACTAGACACCAATCCTTGATTAGTCCAATTACAAGTATACACCAATCCCTGATTAGTCCAATTATAAGTATACACCAATCCCTGATTAGTCCAATTATAAGTATACACCAATCCCCGATTAGTCCAATTACAAGTATACACCAATCCCCGATTAGTCCATTTACAACTAGAAAGTAATCCCCGATTAGTCCATTTACAACTAGAAAGTAATCCCCGATTAGTCCACTTACAACTAGAAAGTAATCCCCGATTAGTCCACTTACAACTAGAAAGTAATCCCCGATTAGTCCACTTACAACTAGACACCAATACCTGATTAGTCCACTTACAACTAGACACCAATACCTGATTAGTCCACTTACAACTAGACATCAATCCCTGGTTAGTCCGTTTTTAAAAACGTCACTATACTTTACGAGAACTTACTCATGATTTATAACTAATTTTATAAAGTCTAAAAGTTAA
This sequence comes from Carcinoscorpius rotundicauda, assembly GCA_011833715.1. Taxonomy (NCBI): domain Eukaryota; kingdom Metazoa; phylum Arthropoda; class Merostomata; order Xiphosura; family Limulidae; genus Carcinoscorpius; species Carcinoscorpius rotundicauda. The sequence goes on along the minus strand of VWRL01001906.1, from coordinate 11,452 downwards.
TTTAACAAATTAAATTCCAGTCAACCTCGTCCCCCGCTAAAATCAAGGGTTCCATTTCAGTGATGTCGAGAAACCCACTGTTGAGAATTTTATATGCAAAAACGGCTCGTTTGGGTTAAGAAAAGATTTTGAATAGAATTTAAAATATTAAAATATTTTCTCAACCCAAACGAGCTGTTTTTGCATATAAAAAGGTTCCATTTCCTTCTGTGGACACATCAGATAGCCTGATTTGGCTTTGCTATAGCACACACACACACGTGGCTTGTAAACCATTCACTGAAAAGCACCACAAACAAAATTTAAAATATTTCACCTTCAAGGTACTCAAGATTCAAACAATTAGACGAGTACCTGTGATGTGTATAACAACCAATTGTTTATACGAGAACACAGTTTTAAATATAAGTTCTCTTTTCACAACAAAAACGCGACTTTCACTTGGACTGTTCATGAGAGTTTGTTTATATCTTCATCGATGTATTTTTAAATTAGTTTTAAGAAACTAAAGTTCTTACAATGCTGTTATTATAACCGGTATCACTTTTAACACAACAGTTTCTGTTAGTAAAACTTATCAAAATTTGGAGCTACATACATTCAAACATTTCATGCAATGAGTTTTCTATGACTAAAGGCTACAATCCGATCACGTGTCTCGAGAAGTACTTTCTTTTGGAAAATAGTTTTTATGAACAAGAAATGTTTGTTTTTATTTTGAATTTTGTTTCATAAACTATAAATACAATGACTGACAATTACTAGCACAAAGAGCCGCTCGTATGAGGCATTATGCTGGTCGGTGTTATCACACTATGTAACACACATTTTGTTCCTGGATAGTATGTGTTATTTCTTCATTACTTATATTGTCAAAGTACAGAAAATGACCATTATTCACTTCAAACTTTGCTTTTGTGACCTGGATAATGAAATTTAGAAATTAACTTATTTTATATGTAAAAACGGACAAATTTGCACATTTTTTATTTACATAAGGTCTGAATAAAACAACATATGAATCAAGATTTACGTGTATTTATACTAAAGTTATACAAAAATGAACAAAACTGTTTAGAAGTGAGTAGTTTTTCAAGATTTGCGACTGTAAATCACTTTCACATATTAGCACCCAATTTTAGTCTCCCATCATGTTTTTGTTATACGCTCCCAGGTCACAGAAGCAAAGTTTGAAGAGAAAAATAGTTTTTTTTCTATTTACTTTAGGCTTAAGTAATTGGAAAATAACACTTTCTGCCCAGGAACAAGAAAAAGTAAAAAATTTGTTACACAGCGTAATTTGACAATAAACGAAGGTTAAAGGTCATATGAATACAGAAATATCAAATTACGTTACTAACGATAATTATAATTCAACGAGGGCGAACAGTGCATTCTTATATTGTTCTAACTATTACTGATGCAATGGATGAATAGTAATATAATAGCTTTGGTGGTAATGTTGTTAGGTGTTGCTCTTACATAAACAAGATATGCGAAGAAAAAAAAACGTATGAAAAATACAGTGCACATGAGTTTTGGATGTTTTACAGAAGTATATATTAATGTATTATGCTAACACTCAACAGTGAGCTAGACCTAAGCAGGATTATATGCTGGTTTAAAATATTGTAAGAAACTGCACGTTTTTCGAGATCGTTTAGTGTAACTGTTTTGTGCATACCAACGTTTCAAACCGTGTAGGTCTTCTGCAATAGAGTCAGAATAAAACTCAATATAGTTTAAATTTCCATTACAAGTTGCATGTAGCCACTTTAAATTACTTGTAGAAAGGTCAAATATGTATTTATTTACCTTTTAATGATGCATCATCAAGCAACATGACACCAGGATGATAATTTAATTAAATATTTACACATGCTTATTAATATAAACTGTTAATGTAAATGGTTCTTAAAGTCTGGATATAATTGATATTCTAATAACTATACTTAATGATTCAGTTCCGTTATGTAAGAATTAGCCCGTTGTCCTTTTTTTATTGAAATATTTCGATTCTGTTGATATTAGCTTAACTTTCAGAATAGCTTTCTCATGACATATTCCCCCAGTAGGTCATAGATGCTGGAAAGAGAAGAAACAACGTATTGTGTAACTGTACTAAAACAACAATGAAATAAAAATAATCCAAATGTAATAATATTAAATGTAAGACAATAAAAGGTAATCATGGTGTCGATAACTATGCCAGATTTCTCCCACTTAAACATGCTTTATATAACTTCCCATGTTCTCCTTTTTCTTTGATTTTGCAATTAGATCTCACTTTTTATAAGTTTCTTACATCACTAGCTTATATATATTTCTTATAAGTAGTAAACTTTAATTTTTCACTGAAGAGAAAGGGAGAGCTACAAGCAGATATACACGTTATCCAGTTATCAACGCTGTTGGTTTATAAACGAATATACACGTCCTCCAGTTATCAACGCTGTTGGTTTATCAACATATATATACACGTCCTCCAGTTATCAACGCTGTCGGTTTAACAAAAGACATACACGTTTTCTTTATTGACGCTGTTGGTTTACCAACAGATATACACATCCACCAATTGTGATACGCGAAATTCAAAACTAAACAGACTAAGTGTTTGATGAAACAACAAAAATATCTTACAAAATTTAGAAAAGCAAGAAGCCATATCAAAGCGAACTCTACAAAACACTGTTGTGTCGGAAGTGACATTTCGTCTCTAAAGTTTATGATTACAAACCGTGTTGCCAGACACCAGGAATTTTCTAAAAAACACTTCTTGTGGTTTTGCGTTGTTAATGTAAAAAAAAACAAACAAACAAACAACAAACGCAGTAAAAATAACATTTGAAACTGAATATTTATGTTGCTATTTGCGCCCGGTTGTGGTGTTACTCAATGTTCGGATCTCTAAGATTTAGCTAATTTTAAAATATTTTCACGGGAATTGATCAAATAAAGGATTTGAAAAATTGTAATTCTAAGATATTAAGTTATTTTCTTGGTATCATGTAAAGCATCGCAGTCCTTTTGAATGCACTTTAAAAAAGAAGTATTGTTTGTTTTTGTTTTTTTGAATTTCGCACAAAGCTACACGAGGGCTATCTGTACTAGCCGTCCCTAATTTAGTAATGTAAGACTAGAGAAAAGGCAGCTAGTCATCACCACCCATCGCAAACTCTTGAGATACTCTTTTTACCAACGAATAGTGAGATTGATCGTAACATTATAACGCCCCCACGGCTGAAAGGGCGAACATGTTTGGCGCGATGGAGACGCAAACCCTCAACCCTCAGATTACAAGTCGCACGCCTTAACACGCTTGGCCATGCCGGGCCTAAGAAGTATTGTAATTCCAATTTTATGGGTTACTAAATGCTTTTAATTTATTATATCTAAACAGTTCTCTCTTCTCACCGTTGCTGAGCTATGTAAAATTTGTGAAGCATACAAAATATATTTCATTTTTCACTGTCATAAGCAAGAAATCGTGATTTTTTTTCTGCACTGACTGAAAGAGAAATTTGATATAAAATATAACACACACCAATGAAGAAGTGTGTAAATAGAAAATGACAGGTGACTTTTTACATCACGTCAGCCACCAATTTGTTCATCCTGACCTCGGCAGCCAGCGTTGTGACTCATTGCTCTATTTACATAATGTCATATAAGATTCCTATTCTCCCGTCAGTATAATCCGCCACGTGTGTCTGAAAGGTTTTTGTTTTGAAAACAGACCTATGTTACATAATTTTTTCGGAGCGCGTGGAACAAAGTGCATTGATTATTTACAAAGATGGCTCGTTCTTTCAAAAAAGCAAAATCCTCGTGGCCTTTGACAAAACAATTTCAGATTCAATTTATAATCTTTAATATGTACGTGGCTGTTTACAAGTTTGTTGCATTTAGTAGAATTCCGCGATTGAACCAATTTATCTTCCTATCCTGTGAGCTTCTCTTGTCAATAGATAAACGTTCTGGTAAGCCAGAACTCTTGTGGTAGAACCAACGTAACGCTAATGTAACAATACGCCTACTCTTGTAATTAGGATAATATTTATTTAAAGTTACATACGACTAATTAATGAAAGAAATAAGAAATCGAAGAATAATGTCACGCAGATTCGAAATGATAAAACTCTCAACTTTCAAATTATTTGGAAGTAATGAACGTTTTATAATTTGGAAACAAATCGAAAACGTTCGTAAATACCAAGAGAGGGCGTGTTAATAATACAAAACGTTGTAGCGTCAATTTAGCCAGCAACACATAACTTCAGTTAATCAGAATAAGTGCTTTAATGTCTTAAGCACGCCAATCACAAATCATATGAAACAAATTACAGAGGTCGGCCGTAGTGAATCATATGAAAATGGATCAAGGGTTTGTCTCTTGGGAAACTGCAAATCTAGATACAAATGTGGGGGGGAACGGCTTTCTTGTTGGGGAAATTATTACGTTAGAGTCTACATTTAAAATACAGCTTTCACGTGCTAGACAATGACTCATTTTCTTTTTTTCTGATTATATATTTAGTGTTATGATCTTTCCTTAAACGAACCATAAAATATTTGTATAATATATACCGTTTTAGGTGAGCATTCATACCAGAACATGACGTAAACTTTGGAAAAAATTGCATGCACTTAGCTGTCCTGGTTGGAAACTGATGAACTAGAGAAAAGAAAAGTCTGTTTGTTTGTTTGTTTGTCTTGGAATTTCGCACAAAGCTACTCGAGGGCTATCTGTGCTAGCCGTCCCTAATTTAGCAGTGTAAGACTAGAGGGAAGGCAGCTAGTCATCACCACCCACCGCCAACTATTGGGCTGCTCTTTTACCAACGAATAGTGGGATTGACCGTCACATTATACACCCCCACGGCTGGGAGGGTGAGCATGTTTAGCGCGACGCGGGCGCGAACCCGCGACCCTCGGATTACGAGTGCACGCCTTAACGCGCTCGGCCATGCCAGGCCAAAAGAAAAGTCAGCTGGTCCATGTCACCACTAGCAATTCTTGAGGTACGTAAAAATATTAGGAAAAAATTACGAATTCTAAATTATTTTCTGAATGAACAAAATAAACCACATTTTTTTTATTCCTTGCACGAGTTGGTTTCGTGACAAATTGGTCAAAAGTATTTTGACATTAATCATATTAAAATTTTAGTAAAATAACATTTTTATTTCATAAATTATTTGAAAGTGGTGTTATAATTAAACTATTTTACAGTTTCACAAAATCGTTAAAGTCTAGCATGCCACGTTCGGAAGTGACCTGTTTGGCTTCTGTCCATCTTCACATTAACCTTTTAGTGCTATTTCTATTGTAAAATGCTTAGTTGCAAAGCTATGATGTTTTAAACCATACACGACCTTTACCATGAATGCTTTTCATAATTCACTTACTGTTGGAGAACTAAGTTTTATCAGAGTCCATTCCAGGAGTTTTACACACAGAAATCCTTTGTGGCTATCTTCATCTTGATATTTAGTGGTGTTTTTGTATGAAATAATACAAATAACCGCTTTATCCTCCACCTGCCTGAGTTATGTAAGAGCTGAAATAATGTCCCTTGGGGATAATTTGTGTACACGTGACGTAGGAGCTACTTTTACAGACAGATCTTTCTTGAATATGTTGGGGAAAAACAAACAGATGTTAACATGCATTTTTCTGTTCGCTTATTTTCACCTCTTACAAGATGCCGCATTTTGTTTACCAAGGTCGCTTGCAGGTCGCTTTTTGAACGACCCTTGAGTCCAAAGTTTATTCACATTTCAGTATTTTATAATGAAGATGAAGACGTTTGATGAAACATATTATTTAATTTACAAGAATTATTTAATTCTCGAACGATTCAGAATAACTGATTTCGTCATCAGGGAAAAACTGAAACCATGTTACAAAGATGATTATTATGAAAATTATAGTATAATAACATAATAATTCGAGTACTTAGTTGTTAAGAAAAGCGGTAAATTGGTGGATAAAACAATGTTTACATATATGTTACACAACAGCTGAGTTTAGTGTGAACATTTAGAACAATTTTAGATCTAAAGAGCTTTGTGAACCATTAAGGGTCGGGCGGTCTTTAGCTATGAGTAGATTTTATAAAGTTCAAGGCCTGAAGATATTTGGTAATGAAAGAGAAATAGTAAATAAAATATTGTGACCTGTGGTGTCAGAATGTAAACAAATGGCTAATTGGCTAGGTTTAAGTAGTGGAAGGTCGATTCAGTTCGATACTTCTAAATGTTAACTGTTTTAGCGTTTCTCAGCATAATTAAGTAAAAAGAGCATCCCCTATTAGAAATTCTGTATCTTGCATTTAAACACATTTGTATAAAATGAATGGACAGAATGAGCTGTTATATACCCTTCCACAGCCCCCAGTGGCTTAGCGTTATGTCTGTGGACTGACAACGCTAAAAACCGGGTTTCGATACAGATAGCACAATGTGTAGCTTTGTGCTTAAATCAAACGAACAACAACCCTTTCCACAAAACGATCAGTCTTCGATGCCATCACACTACCTTTCAAATATCAAAACTATTAAAATATAGTTCTGATACACCGCTACTTTATATCGCTTGTAATTGTCACATGTTACATGATGATTTGCGTGTTTAAAATCATTTTAATGCGGGAAATTGAACCACATGTGTGTGCTGAGAAAGTTTCATACGTCTGTTAAACATATTCTGGATTGAGCATAGCGTAATGGTTGTTATGACGGATATCTTTCTGTTACCGGAAATAACAATAACGAGATTCCGCAATTCGGAGACACGATTGTACTACAAGGGTTCGAGTCGAGAGTAGTCCAAGGGCTGGTATTGGGTGCTGTAATTAGCTGCCCTTTTAGTCTATCAGTTACAAATTATGGACGGTTAGCGCATACATAACTTCTATTATAATTAGCAGGTTTGTAAGTAGGTCTACTAATAACACTTCTTATCTTAGTTAAGTAAATCAATAGAATTTATATCACAGCGGTCCTCCAAAAGTATACTATAGATCCGGCCGGGTGGGTTAAGGCGTTCGACTCGTAATCTGAGAATATCGGGTTCGAATACCAGTCGCACCGAATATGCTCGCCCTTTCAGCCTGGGGTCGTTATAATGTGACGGTCAATCACACTATTCATTGGTAAAAGAATAGCTCAAGAGTGGGCGGTGGGAGGTGATGATTAGCTGTCTTTCCTCTAGTTTTACACTCCAAATTTAGGGACGGCTAGCGCAGATAGCCCTCGTGTCGGTTTGCGCGAAATTCAAAATAACGAAGTAACAACAGTTATAGACCCATAGGATTGATAGTGTTTCTATTGTGATTACAACCTAAATTCTTCCTTGCTAATTGATATATGAAATTAAACGAAGGTATTTTATTAATAAATGGCCCAGCATGGCCAGGTGGTTAGCGCAGTCCACCTCCAATCTGAGAGTCATGGGTTCAAACAGAAATTCAAAAAGAAACAAACAACTAATAATTAGTCAACTGATTTTAAAAGTCAAATGTTCACTAAAGATATACAATTAAAATATTTCAGAAAGTTTTTTGTAATTCAAGATGGTGCATCAAAAGAACACAGTTTCATTAACAAGCATATTGTACAATGAGATAAATGTGATTTGTTACAGTTTACAAAAATATAAACAGTACTGGAAATAACAAACGTTGTCATTCAAATTGTTAAAATTTCAATAATACTTTAACAACGAAGACGATTTAAGTTTAACACACAGCCAAACTGAGATCGACACGTTTCTTGTTATTTATCTCATAGATAATGAAAATTATTTTTTTACCATTGACACATTGCCATGGTACGACTGTTGCTTCATAGTGACACAATAATAAAGTCGTTAGAGCGCTCTACTCATAATGTGTGGGTCGAGAGTTCAAATCCCTTCACAAACATGCTCACAGATGAAGCCGTGGGGCCATTATAATGTGACGACTCTTATTCCCTCTTTAGTGGTTTCATATCACTATTTGTTTCATATTCAATAATTTCATACCACTCTTTATTTAATAATGTTGTCACTTTTTCATATTTAATGGTTTCATACCAATATTTACTTCATATTCAGTAGTTTCGTACCACTAATTATTTTATTGGTTTCTGTTACGTTTTTTATGTGAACTGAACGCAACAGAAAGACACAGATAGCAGCTTGTGTAATTTATTATAATTAATTACTTTTCTGATAGACACAAAATGAATTATCCAATGGCAATAACAGATATCCAGTTTCAACCATCAAAACAACTTACATTACAAAAAAGTACTGGCCTGTGCTTAATAATATGATCTAGGATAAGTGTCCAAATCCGAAATCCAAAGTTCTAATCTAGGCGTTGAATTCAGTCCCACGGAGAAATTTTCGAAGTTTGAATGGGTAATTTCAAACAAAAATTCACAGTCCAATTCGTATTGATGTTCGATATAATCCGTAATCCGACTGAATTGTAAAGATTGACGGAATAAAATGTTTCACCGCTTTAGTCGATCCAGCTCTATTCACAAATTCAGTTTAAACTTTCTCAAACAAGACAAACCTCATGATCCGAATGAAATGGATGACGTACTTCTTGACCCAAATAAAAGAGGATGATTTCCTCTCGCATCGCCATCTGTTTATATACTATATCGCGTAGCCTCCCAGAATTCCACAGTACAAACACCAGGCCAATACAAGTGATCAATCTATTTAGCTTTAAAAATTTCTAAATGAATTTTAATTAATTCTAAAATGTTATTTTAAATTTCACCGATTTAAACCTCAAAACAATAATATAAATATAGAATTATAAATAAAAATCTGGGAATTCAAACACGACATTACATGATATTTACATGACATTTACATAACACTCGACATGGTTGTCGTTTACATAACATTTACAAAACATATGCATGATATTTACATGACATTTACATAACAGTTTCATATCACTATTTATTTCATATTTAATAGTTTCATACCACTCTTTATTTCATATTCAATGGTTTCATACCACTATTTTTTTCATGTTCAATAGTTTTATACCACTATTTATTTCATATTTAATGGTTTCATACCACTACTTATTTCATATTCAATAGATTCATACCACTCTTTATTTCATATTTAATGGTTTCATACCACTATTTTTTTCATATTTAATAGTTTCATACCACTATTTATTTCCTATTTAATGGTTTCATACCACTATTTATTTCATATTTAATAGTTTCATACCACTATTTATTTCATATTCAGTAGTTTCATATTACTATTTATTTCATATTCAATGGTTTCATACCACTACTTATTTCATATTCAATAGATTCATACCACTATTTATTTCATATTCAATAGATTCATACCACTCTTTATTTCATATTCAATGGTTTCATACCACTATTTATTTCATGTTTAATTGTTTCATACCACTATTTATTTCATATTTACTAGTTTCGTACCACTATTTATGTCATATTTAATTGTTTCATACCACTATTTATTGCATATTCAATGGTTTCATACCAATATTTATTGCATATTCAATGGTTTCATACCACTAAATATTTCATATTTAATAGTTTCATACCACTATTTATTTCATATTTAATAGTTTCACACCACTATTTATTGCATATTCAATGGTTTCATACCAATATTTATTGCATATTCAATGGTTTCATACCACTAATTATTTCATATTTAATAGTTTCATACCACTATTTATTTCATATTTAATAATTTCACACCACTATTTATTTCATATTTAATGGTTTCATACACTATTTATTTCACATTTTATAGTTTCATACCACTATTTATTTCATATTCAATTGTTTCATACCACTATTTATTTCATATTCAGTAGTTTCATACCACTAATTATTTGATATTTAATGGTTCCATACCACTATTTTTTTCATATTTAATAGTTTCATAGCACTTTTTTTCATATTAAATAGTTTCATACCACTCTTTTTTATATTTAATAATTTCATACCACTATTTTTTCATATTTAATAATTTCACACCACTATTTATTTCATATTAAATAGTTTCATACCACTACTTATTTCATATTTAATGGCTTCATATTCCTACTTATTTCATATTTAATGGTTTTATACAACTCTTTATTTTATATTTAATTGTTTCATACCACTTATTATTTCATATTCAATAGTTTTATACTACTACTTATTTCATAATTAATGGTTTCATTTCACTATTTATTTCATATTTAATAATTTCATGCCACTATTTATTTTATATTTAATGGTTTCATACCACAATTTATTTCATATTAAATAATTTCATACCACTACTTTTTTCATATTTAATGGCTTCATATTCCTACTTATTTCATTATTAATGGTTTTATACAACTCTTTATTTTATATTTAATTGTTTCATACAACCTAATATTTCATATTCAATAGTTTTATACTACTAATTATTTCACAATTAATGGTTTCATTTCACTGTTTATTTCATATTTAATAATTTCATGCCACTATTTATTTTATATTTAATGGTTTCATACCACTATTTATTTCATATTAAATAGTTTCATACCACTACTTATTTCATATTTAATGGCTTCATATTCCTACTTATTTCATATTTAATGGTTTTATACAACTCTTTATTTTATATTTAATTGTTTCATACCACTTATTATTTCATATTCAATAGTTTTATACTACTACTTATTTCATAATTAATGGTTTCATTTCACTGTTTATTTCATATTTAATAATTTCATGCCACTATTTATTTTATATTTAATGGTTTCATATTCTTACTTATTTCATATTTAATGGTTTTATACAACTCTTTATTTTATATTTAATTGTTTCATACCACTTATTATTTCATATTCAATAGTTTTATACTACTACTTATTTCATAATTAATGGTTTCATTTCACTATTTATTTCATATTCAATAGTTTCATACCACTGTTTATTTCATATTTAATAATTTCATACCATTATTTATTTCATATTTAATAATTTCATACCACTACTTATTTCATATTCAATAGATTCATACCACTCTTTATTTCATATTCAATTGTTTCATACCACTACTTATTTGATATTTAATTGTTTTATACCACTATTTATTTCATATTCAATAGTTTCATACTACTCTTTATTTTATATTTAATGGTTTGATACCACTAATTATTTAATATTTAATACTTCATACCACTTTATATTTCATATTTAATAATTTCATATCACTTTTTATTTTAGATTTAATGGTTTCATACCACTATTTATTTCATATTTAATGGTTTTATATCACTAACTTATTTCATATTTAATGGTTTCTTACCACTCTTTTTCATATTTAATGGTTTCATACCATTATTTATTTCATATTCAATTGTTTCATACCACTCTTTATTTCATATTTAATGGTTTCATAC
>MU034073.1:0-14644 GCA_011833715.1 Carcinoscorpius rotundicauda | reverse complement strand
CTAAGTAATACATAAGATTACATTAAGTACAACTAAATCATTTTACAACATTCTGAACGAATTAAAAGTTTGCTTGATTTAAATATCTAAAGTACAGTTTTAACCAATCGAATATTATCTTGATTTTTTAAAACTAAATCCTAAACTACACCTTGAATTAACAAAAAAAAATTATTACCTCCATCTCCTTGATTTCATCAGTGATTGTGTCAATTTCTCTCAAGATACTCATTAAGTTACTGAATCCAGTGAGAGATATCCTGTGTTTCTTTAGAAGTTCTAACAGATAATGCCAACGCTGAAGAATCTCTGTCTCTCTAAAGTCAGAAAAAAAATCCAATACTCAATAAATCGCTATTATAAACAATAAAACAGTCTGGTTCTTTTGCAAAGAGATGTTTCCCCATCAAAGTAGAATAAACGATGCAAAAATGACCAGAGTAAAACATATAAGGAAAATAAAATATTAAAAATAGAGATTTATCTTTGTCACCCATACAATTTTTTTCATAACATATTTAAACCACTGATTTTAAATTTAAATACCTAGAATTAATAAAGAGGAGAAAGAGAAAATTAACATTATAAAATTTGTAAACAAGCTATGACCTATGAACTGCAAAACAATTTTCTAAATGAAAAGGAGATAAAAAGAGAGCTGTAATATTTATACTACAACCTTGCATGCTTTCTAACCTCCAAGTTTTATATATAGTATATATATATATATATACTTAGCAGGCAATTTTACAAATACAAACCGTTACAGTTTTTGGACAACTTTTACAGTTACAACTTTTTGACTATTACAAGAGGATAAGTACAAAAATAACAAATTCACATGAATAGGTTAACAAACTGGATTATACATTTGCTCAAAACATATCTGGTGAAAAACATTATATGGCATAAAATACAAAGCACAAGTGTTGTTTTCATTTTGCAAAAAATTAAATTATGCTTAACAATATAAGAAAGTGGAGTCTGGTATTTTAATAGCAAGGACAATATTTACACACTGTGACAATGTTAAGTTTTTAAAATATTTTCTATGTTGCATATACAAAAGTGATGCATGAAGTTCACTGTCTGAACCATTACATAATCTATTTAATTAGCTGATATTTTAGTTATCAGAATAAACATTACAAATTACAAATTATGAACTACCCTGTTCATAACAAAAACAAACTTATTACAGAAGTTTTATCATAACCATGTAATTTACCTATTTATTTCATATTAAGACATGTTTGACAACAACAAACCCGTTATTATATTAAACATATTTCAGTATAGTGTACTGTTAAGATACAAGGTTGGATTATTTTTCAATGAAGATTATACTAATCTTTTGCAGCTCACTTCCTAAAATCTAGACAAAAGCATCAATGTAACTAACCAGTTTAATAATTTCTGAAACACAACTAATCCAAAACTCAAAGAAATACACAGATGAAAACATTTGTAAATTATTTAATACTTAGCTTGATAAAGTGTATATTTCTTTACCTTTTTTTTATCTTGTCTTTGCCATGGAAATTTTCTGCCAGTAGTTCATCAGCCATTACAGTCAAATTTGCAAATCTTTCTTCCTAAGATGAACAAAAAAATAATACTTTAGTTTACATTCAAAATGAGCCAATATGTGAGCATATAGCCATGATTTACTATAATTACAAGAACAATCACCCTAACTCTGGTAAAGCAAAGCCCAATATCACAGTAGCTACAGAAAAGCAAATTAATCAAAAGATTCATCTAAAGTAAGAAAAAGCTGTCTTTGAATTTTTGATGTTCCAAGTCAAAATTCTCTGTGGAAAATTCTTTGATACTCCTTCTATGGTAATGTTCAACAATATAAATCAGCAACAACAGAGCTATCATCTGATTGGCTAACTATAATGTCCACGTTGAATGCTCAGTATTCATGTTGATTTCTTAAAAAGGTCTATTTTCTTATTCTTTATATTTCTTATAACTTTGGTGATATAACGTCAAAATAATTCAGAAGTTTTATGACACGGAGTAATAACCAAAAGCAAAGCACTATTTACCAAACAGTGTTTCACCTAAACCTTACATTACATTTCTGTATTAAATTAGATTACAAGTAGGCCTACAATTATTAGCCATACAGAGTCAGTGTTCAAAAAGCTTTAAGTGTTGAATAAATGTTAACTAATTAATATCCTTTAGTATTTTACCACATACATTATCCATCTGGTTTTAAAACAAAGAAAATAAATGTTTATTACCACCATATATCTTATATCTTTTGTTCAGTAAAAGAGTGGAAAATCTGTGTACAAGTGCCCACATTATATTTTCTACTTCCTGACATGCAATATAGTGAAAAAGCTCAAAAGTGGTATTTAAGTCTCTTTCAGAATGCACACGTACATTTTTATCATGTTAATGTTTCATTTTTCTGTACAGTTTTCATTTAAAATGTGCTGATTAAATAATTACTTCAAGACTGATTGAATAAGCGAAGTGTAAATGCATTTTGAACATGCAGAGAAGTTTGTTTTAGTTAAATTATATAACTTTCATTAATCATTCAACAATGGTCTACCCTCATTTTTTATTGTCTTTCATACTAGTACATTTATATGACTTGTTTACTGACTATAGTTGTCATTAACTTTTCAGAATGACAACTTCTAAACTTTAAAATACAAAAGCAAGAATGCTTCTCTTGTTCGGAATTCTAGGAGGTACTTTTCAAGAAAGATGTTTGTGCTCATTTGAAATTATATTTAAATTATATAAATTGAACGTACAAAACATTTTACAACTGATAAGTGAATAGTAACTTACTGATATTTCATCTGTCATTTACAGAATGTAAATAAACAATATAAATATTTACTTTTATTCTCCTATCCTTTTTTAACTGGATGCCAGTCAATTTTTGTTAATGATAAAGTTATGAAACTTGTGTTCTTTTAGTGTTTCATGTTCATTTTGAACCCCATAATTTTAGGGACATCTGACAATTTTATAAGATATTTATCTTTGTAAAATATGGTGGGTTTATTCATGACTACAGGCATGAATATGCAAATATATGTAGCTGAGCACACTAATGATTCATTAAAGTAAAAAAAAAAGACAATGCACGTTTTCAAATTTGGTGAATCAGACAGAAAAACAATGCCTAACTGATGCACTGGGCACACATACACACACATTTTCAAACCAGAATTTAAAAAAAAAATTCTTAAGTCCTTTGAAAAGAAATCTGTATATATTTTGTGGTCCCATAGTGTATTAGCAGTAAATTTATGGGATTAAAATTAAAAAATCAAAGTTCACAAAGTAAAAACAGCACACTGAGTGGTTTTGCACTAGAACCTACAAATACAATGCATATTTTTGGGTGTATTGATGGCATGTCTGAGTCCATCTGTAAGTGTTTTTCAAATTAAAGAAAAATTTCCATGATTTATGTTTCAATAAACTCTGATTAATGCATTGACAGCACAAATAAAAATTATGTAGCCTAAGATTAAATAGTGTACTCAAAGTGAGGTATTACTCTTTTCAATGTGTTACAATCTACTCATAGTTAATACAAACAGCCTTCCTGAACAATTTCTTAAAAGATTAGTTATGACATTCTGTGTAATACATACCCTTGCCATAATGTCTGCACTAATTGCTTCATGTTTCTTAACTGTTGCTTCAACTTGTGCCAGGTTGCTTCCATATCGAGGGTCAGATAAAACTTGGATCATTTCTTTCAAATAACCTTCACGCAGCACACTCTGATAAAAACAAGTATATATTACAACAAACAAAATATAGCTAAAACAATTAACGAGAGCTGAATTGTTTTCTTTAAATACATTCACAAACAAATTTATTCATATGAAATTCATTAGAACAATGACAATTGTACTACGGGGTGATCGCTAGAAAAGCGGAAAATTTGAGGGTCAGATGAGATCATGAATAAAATGCATGCTTACTCTCATTTCTATTTTGATTTCTTTACACCATGAATAAAATGCATGATTTTAATAACATAAAATGCATTTTGAGCATCTATGAGTGTAATATAACACATGCCTTTAAAAAACTTTGTAAAAGTTATTCTTTGTAAAAATAAATAGCTGTTTGACAAATTTTCCGCTTTTCTAGCACCCACCCTGTAATAACAAATTGATGTAAATTTCTTTAGTTATCTAGAACTTAATATCAGTCTAAGTAGTGGTTTTTATAATCATATTATACTTTCAGCCAGTGACTGGTTTTTAAATGTAATGTTAGTGTTTGCATTATTCTATGTTCCTGTGTTGTACAATATTGAAAATTAAATTAGCTATGGAATATCTTTACTTTTTTTTGTAGAATTTGTGCTAATGTACAACTTAATTTGTCTACATGTATTTTTACTGTTTAAAGTTCAAGTGGTTATCTTGTTTTAGGTCAAATTTAATCTTCACATTTTCCTCATCAAAGAAGGGTGATTCTAGTAAATATGGAACGGCTTTATCCTTGGGAGGTGGGTATGGTTCAGCATCTTACTGCCTCAAAAATCACAATCTTCAATTTGCAACCCAATGTATATTATATGAATGACAATCAAATTCCAATATTTATTCAGACAAGAGAAAATACCTTCTCTATAGTCTGTCAGTTTAAAACTAGAGATGGCTTGTGTATCTGATTCCTTGGTAGCTTTCTATAAATATCCAAATATAACAACCTTATCCTTGCTCAGAACAAAAGGCTACAGTATTATTAAATGTAATGCAAAATCACCACCTCAGTAGAGTAAAAGTTAATCAACTTGTAGAAAACTGGAATATGAGTCAACACTTAAAGAAGGCAGCTACAGAACAAAAGGTAATTTTGTGCCACATTCAGGCTTTCTAATCATTAGAAGTCATGGTGAAAAGGTACCTTTTAGGTTAAACTTTTTAAAGAATATTTCCATAAGAAGGGTGATTGGACACTGGATTCAATTTTTCAAATTATACTTTAACTTATGAAAATGTTCCAAAGTAAAATTAATACATTTTCTTAACTCGTACTTACTACACAACATTAAATAGAGCAAACTACACCAGTTTCAATAACAGGTAGCATCTAAAAACATCTAAACGTAATACATATAACTAAAACATTCCCTTTTACCTACATTATTCAGCCAGTAGAGGCTTACTGTATTACAGATGTAAATTAGACTTTTCAGTTTTCTCATTCCTCCTACACAATAGCATAATTGGTGAATGTTCCTCACCTTTTTCTCAAATCTATAAGCTAAGTTTTCCAGTCTCTTCTGCCGCAGAAGCTCTTCTCTCAGTGCTACCTCCCGTTGGTGCTCAGCTTTTTCTAACTTCTCCCAAGCTTTTTCAATATCATGCACAAGTTTGCCTTCTGGAGGAACATAGAGGGGCTGACCTAAAGCTTTCATTTTGGTTTGAATGGCAAACAACAAAGCCTCAATCTCACTCCTTTCTCTATACCTGATATGGAAAAGAAAGGTATATCAACACTAAAAGGTGTAACAGTTATTTGATGGTTCAGTATTTCCATTTTCACAGAGAATTGCGAACGACCTTCTGGAATGTTAAAAAAATAGTTAATTAAAGCTAATTGACAGAAAGTTAGTTAATCTTATTTCTTTGCTCTTGGTAATTCTATGCACTATTATTATATACACAGTACTGTGCATAAGTATTAGGACATGAGAATATGTTGTCATTCTTTCCATTTCATGGTGCTAATTCTTCAATACTATTATAGAATGTAAATTTTAACACTGTGGTAATGTTTCACTGATTCCTGTTGATAAATGAACAAGCCAGAGTGAGAATACTTATCATTCTTTAGAATTCCCACATACTTGAGCATTGGACGTGTCATAAGGGTTCTGCTTGAATGACCATACTGATCAAAATTAGAACCTGGAATAACTGTGACAGTATCCTGTGCAGTGTCTTAATTATATAGGAAGAAGCTAGCATATGGTACTCTTATATGCTAGGCACTCCATAAATTGATAAGAAAGTGTTTAATACTACACATTAAGTTTTGTTGTCATGCTACAACCAAAAAAGCATAGAGAACTGTCAGCACAGCAGAGAATTTACATAAAAGCTTTACATGACATTGACTGGACTCTTTCGCAAATTCCTGCAGACTTGAAATGCTCTCCAAACACTGTCTAGTACACCCTAGATCGTGAAACCGAGACAGGAAAATTTTAAAATAGAAAAGGAAGAGTCTAAACACCTAAACTTAATGTTAGTGAATTAAAGTATCATTGTTTATGGAGTCTGCAAAATAGAAAGAAGATGGCCACTGATCTCAACCATGAGATAAACAATCATGAAAATTCACAGAAAAGTTTCCAGATCTCTAATATTGAGAAAACTCAATAAAAATGAAATATTTGGTCATGTAACATTTTAAAAACTTATCTCCAGCTATTGTCTAGAGACACAAATTTGCTAATTAGTCCAAAAACAAAAGTTTTCATGAATAGAAAATGGTCTTACTGATGGATGATTCCAAGTCTTAAATATCTGGTTCAAAATGTTGGTTGTACATCAGTCAGAAGAAAGGTGAAAGATATTAACCTTATGCATAGCACATACCATGAAGTATGATGGAGGCAGTGTGAAGGTTTGGAGTATTTTACTGCAATAGCCCCCACAGAACCCCAATCTCAAACCAAATGAGCAGATCAGGGATCTGATAGATAAAAAAAACTTGATAAATCACAAGTTACTTCCCAAAAAAAAAAACTTTATGGATGTGTATTAGACATTTTAAGTAAAATCCCAAAGGGCATTTTATTAAATATGCTGCAACAGTGTCTGAAAGACTGTCTGCAATTATTAAATTAAAAAGAGGACACATAAAATATTAACATTCTGCTGAACTCAAGCATTTATCATCCATTGCTCTCTGAAAGTATCCTGAAATATAATCTTTGACTTTGTACTAGCACTTTTTTGCAGAGTATTGCATACAATGCTTTAACTGAATTATTCATTGCATAAATCCTATAATAGAATATCCACTCCAATTCATATCATACTGTCATAAAATTTTTGAGAACATAATTCATTATTGTGTCTTTTTTCTTTCATTTTTGACAATCATTTGCATTATTTTATGATTTTTTTTTTTGTTTGCTTATCTTAAATAAAAATATACTTTAATTTAAGATATAGTTTCTTACTTTGGCGGTTTTTCAACAGTACGATATTCTTTAAACCTCAATAATTCCCTCTGAATGCCTTCAAGGGAGTTGGGAAATTTTCGATCATCCAATTCAATAATCTTTTGTTGGATCCAGTCTAGCAGGCTTGATGTAAATTCCTCATAAATGTTTTTTTGCTTATCAGCATCCATCATTTGTCCAACAATCTGAAAGAAAAAAATAATTAAGAATAATTACATACAGTATTACATTTAATATTAACAAATTTTATTCAACAGAACAATTATGTCATCAATTAAACTATTCTTTTCTAATTACGAAAGTAAAGTAAAAGCTGTGACAAATGCCAATTATTGTCTCAAAAGTAATAATGAAAAGCAAGCATAACATTGTACATAATGTATTGGTGCAATAACACCCAATGTAACGTATAAACGTTTATAAACTACATATTTTATAGGGTTTTTTTAATGATAATGTGAATGACACTACATAACATTGCTTTAAAATTTCGTAAATAAAATTAAGTGAGAAATAATAAAATATCTTTCAGTGATCTTTTATCATAACGAATATTAAGATTTATTAATTTGCTGAAAAGCACAGTTTGAGAAAACATACACTAACATTTGTACAGAATGACACAAAAATTCACTTTCAATTTTTCAATATAAATAAAATATCTAGATGAATAATAATATTCATAATTCATTTTCTTTATAAACCCATGTAATTCACAGAATTGATGGAAAACAAGACAAATTTAGATCTCTTAGTGTATTTTTTGTCAAAAAATACAAGCAAAACACTATGTTGCATATAAATACTCATAAATTGCTCAAAATTCATTTAATTAATTTCTTTCACATAGTAGAAAGTTTCATTTAAGGGAATGAATTTTAAGTTCACAAGATTCATATTTGGTTCATTTCATTAGAAGCTATGTTTGTTCAAGCATTTTAAAAGTCACCACATAAAAGTTTCTTTCATAGTTTTCTTTTGCACATAACAATTAAAGAATTTATGAAACAACTTTAGGTCATTGACTAATCTAAGTTTAAAACACACACAAAAATTTTATAACTCATCAAACTGACCACAACAGAGCAGCCTTACATTAGCAATTCTTCTTCCTCCTTTCATTTCTGTTTTCATTCTAGCAAAGGTGTGATAGTAAGATGCCACATATGTGATGACAGACTTTTCATCTGGCCTGTTAATATCTACATCTGCAGAAATAAAGTTTATAATTTCATTAACTGTTTGTTTGTTTTGAATTTCACGCAAAGCTGCACGAGGTCTATCTGTTCTAGTTGTCCCTAATGTAGCAGTGTAAGACTAGAGCGAAGGCAGCTAGTCATCACCACCCACCGCCAACTCTTGGGCTACTCTTTTACCAATGAATAGTGGGATTAACCATCACATTATAATGCCCCCACAGCTGAAAGGGCGAGCATATTTTGTGTAACTGGGATTCGAACCCGCAGCCCTCGGATTACGAGTCTAATGCATTAACATGCTTGGCCATGCCTGGCCCTTCATTTACTCAAACAATTTTTGTGTCTTAATAAAAACTACAAAACAAATGCAATGGAGCTTATATATTCTTAATTTTGCAACTTGAACAAAAAATTTCAAATATTTTTAATCCTACTCAGTTGTTTTATTGGTATTATTCTAGTAATTCCTTTTTATTTGTATGAATTACATCTTCTTTATGCTTTCTACGTAAAAAGTAAATTATAATACTGCTATGAGGTAGCAATTTCTATTTTAATTATGATTTTTGTTTTGGCCTATTTATTTTTTTTGTGTGTTATTTAGTTCAGCTATATTTTTCTTAAACACTCATTCATCTGCCTTGAAGTATGTATATTGAATGGATCATGTTTATATTAAGACACCAACACCAAGTTCTCTTAACGTAATAATTATATAAAAGAAAGGTTAAGTGATTATTCATGTGGAACAAAATTGCGTGGTCTAGTAAGACAATAAAAACCTAAGACTTAAAGTGACATGATTAGTGCAGTTGAACTAAAGGTTAGAGACCTGTGAAACTGTGATACATACAACACTGGAATTGCTAAAAGATATTATTAGAAATATTCATATAATATTTAATTATGTCCTTTGTGAAGTGTCTAATTATTGTCAATAATCTTATAAATTAGTTTTTCTTCTGCTTTTTTTCAATTGATTCATTTTCATCATCATTATAATTTTGTATAATATATTATTAAAACCACATATTGTGTTTGTTTTCTTTCTAGTTCTTGTATTTGGTTTGATATTGAGATATTTATTTACCATGTTCTGGGCAGACTCTCTTTTATTAACATTTAATATTTCACAAACCTTGAATTGTGATTCATAAATAAAAAAAAATCATGCTTCTAGGTAATTCTACCAATATTTGATACATTACACAGCAACTAAACATTTCTATTCTGTAGATAATTAAAGAACAGAAAAAATTATCGCAAAATAAAAACGAAAATGAAAAACAGAATTTCAAATAACGTTTGTTTTATAAAACCTTTTAAATATCTTAGATTACATTTATAAATTGTTATTATTTTAATTATTTTATTCATTAGAATGTCTGAATTTTTTCTTTCTTAATAAATTAAAAACAGGGTTTTAATATTATTCATTCATATACTTTAAACAGGACAGAAAAACATAAAATCAGACAATGGTGCAGGCTTAAAGTAACAATAATACTTAATACAATGTAATATTTTTATCACAAGGGGAAGATTCTGAGCAAGTGCTGTCAATTGTAGAGATGAAAACGATACTTAAGTTCAATGTTATATCTTAATTACACTCATTATTAATTGCTTTAATAATATGGTATATTTCA
This sequence comes from Carcinoscorpius rotundicauda, assembly GCA_011833715.1. Lineage (NCBI taxonomy): Eukaryota > Metazoa > Arthropoda > Merostomata > Xiphosura > Limulidae > Carcinoscorpius > Carcinoscorpius rotundicauda. Next base: position 4,589 of record MU034073.1, on the reverse strand, counting down.
GTATTTATTACCTTCGGCATCAAGAAGGCGAGGTATCCCCAGTTCTCTCTGAGCTATATCGAAAGCATTATTCAAGTTATCTATGTGGTCATGGGGTTGAAGAGCCCTGAAGTTGATGAGGTCTGGTCGGTGGGCATGAATAAGAGCATTAAACCCTAACCCACTTCTCCAGCTGCTTGTAAAATCCTGGATGTTGACATGTGGGTAACTAATAAATATATCTTTCATTAGAATGACAACAGCTAAAAATATAGTTCATAAGAACTGTTTCTTATTAATACAGTTGAAAAATCCAAAACTAATTGAAAAGACCTTTGACCTTAACGGAAAATGTAATTTTGATAAAAAAAAATATAATATTTTTGGAAGCATATATTAAATAGGTCTTTTTTTAAAGTTTAAGCTATGCTGAAATGACTAATTTGTAGTCTAAGTCAGTTTGGATATCTTATGTTATTCATTAAAAACAAATATAGGTTTATCAATAGTTCATATGCAAATATTAGATATAACGTACATTACAGACAAACAGTCTAAATTCTCTCTAACTTATTATGTTAAAACCATTCTTATACTTTCAATACATGAATGGATTAATAAATAATATTCAGTGTTTTTCAGGTGCTACTGATGAAGATAGACACAGTCATGTTATGATGTTAAACATAATTGGTTGAATTAAATATATAAATATATATTTATATATATATACACTTTGTTATATAGCCAAGATGTTTTTAAAAGTTACAAAGAAACTATTTGCATTCAGAATTTTAAAGGACCTACCAAACAGAGAACTATAGGAAACATTTTTAATGCAAAGAAAGAAAGAGTCAAAAATAGGTTTATAAAAATAACATTTCACATAAATAATTTGGTATTACTGTAGTTAATCATAAAAAGTTGAATAATAGTAATTTAAAAAGTCATTCCTAACACTCATAAGTTAATAATAAATATTTTCTGTGATTATCAGGATTTTTTTTTCTTAACTGGAATCATCAAAATTTCCTGACAGGAAATCTGTTATTAACACCTTTAGGGTAGCAAGGAAACTAAAGCAGAGACTGATGACTTGAAAGAACATCAGCAAAGTGTGGAATATTCTGTGCATGAAAAAAGTAAGTAAATGCAATTGAAACTACCAGACACAAGAAAGAGTAAATCTTCCAGAAAATGATAAATTGTCCACAAATCACGTGTTTACAAAAGTCATCATGAAGGCAGAAAAAATAAAATATTTTAGCTCATATTATATGCTTATGAAAAAACTGCCTATACTCTGTAACTAGCAAAAAAACTAAAGATACACATTAACTTTTTTTTCCAGTGGATATATGATTGATGTGTTTAAATATTCTTAGAAGTTTTATTGCTGAGAGATAATCTGCATATGTGAAACTCCTTAATTGCATTTTACAGTCACTGTTTACTAAACATTATAAGCCCCCCGCTAGTGCAGTGGTATGTTTCCGGACTTACAACACTAAAATCAGGGGTTCGATTCCCCTCGGTGGGCTGAGCAGATAGCCCTTTGTGACTTTGCTATACAAAAAACACAAACACACACTAAACATTATAATTCTGTAATCAAAGACAATAAAAAATAAAATATAGATTTTCTTAAGAATTGAAATATCTATCAATGAAATGCTATCACGTTAATCAGAAGAAAAAAAAATCTTAGTACTTAAATTAATTAACAAATTTCACTTGCCCCGCTGTTTTACGTTGGCACCATAATAACAGTGCATCTTTAGCTGACTTTTTTTCGCTGCTTTCATCATCTTCATTCTGTTAAATATAGGCTCTATTATTGTTGTGAGCTCTCATCAAAAATATATATTCTCATTATTTGTCATTTTTCAGTCTTAAAACAATACAAAAAGTATACTTTCTGGAGACAAATGTCTTTGAAAACTGAAAAAAAATAGTGTCACAAAAATAATTTCTAAAATTAATAAGCTTTTATGAAGGAAATCTAAATTATGTTCTAATATACTATTTAATGTACAGATGTAAATGACATAAAAGTAATAAATGCCTGAAAAATCATGTTCCACTGATTATTTTTTAAATTGAAACTACTCCTTCATTCTTATCTGACAAAAAGACAACTATATGCAATAAAAAATAAAACGTACATCTGATCTGATTTTAAGCCACACAAAATAAAATTTCTCACATTTCATTTCATAATCCAAACAATCAAGTAAATGTTTGTGATGACCTACTTTGGTCAATCTGAACACCAGAAATACTTAACACTTTCTCATTAGTTTGAAGCTCCACACATTCTTTAAACAAGGTTGTAAGGTGTAAGGTTTATGGCAATGTGTGTAGGTTGGCTGGATTACCACCTCTGATTGCAGCAATACCAGTTTCAATTACATCAAACTGGTTTTCCTTGTTTTTACATGGGCTTACTTCAAGAAAATGTGTGTTTATAAATATGTTTATACAATTCCATATACTACACACACATATTTAATTTTGTCAGATACAGATAGTTTCCATGAAAACTGCTGAAACATTTATGTTCATTTTGCTGTTCAGTAACACATATGATTCATATAAATGAACAGTCAACTGGAATTGTGTGTGAAAAGACAGCATTAGCAAGTAAACTGATAGCCCAGTCAGAGTTACCCTTGAAAATCCAACCTACTAAAATACCAATTACTTTTTCTTTTGAAACTTTAATTCTTTAACTGTAAAGATAATATAGCATAAAGAATAAAGATACAACTATGCAAAAGTGTATGATGTTACTGACAGATTTATTTGAGATTATAGCAATTTAGAAATGATGCAATTCTATTAAAAAAGAACACTTTGAACAATAATTAAAAACAAATTGAATTTCAGACAAACTACAAAACAGAACTAATACTTATTGAAAAAAGTTTGAAAAGATTGCAGATGAATATTGTTATACAACATTCAATTTCAAACACAATATTACATTGTATGAATTTCATTTGCAACTAAAATAGTAAAAATCCATTATAAATCCAACGTACTAAGGAAACTAATTTTAATACATAAAATTAAATAACAAGATCCTCCAGTCATTCTAGTTTTACTATAAAAGGCTAAAATTTAAAATATTTGATGGCTCTAAATAATGTTTAAATGAGCTATACAAGTTTCATAGTTTAAATTTACCATTTTTATGATTTATGAGGATTACAAAAATAAATTCAAATTTTTATTGAACAGCGTGTATAAATGAGATATTTTTGTTTGAAATATATGCTCCATAGTCATTCAAAAAGGTGGGTGGTTTCTGACAAATTGATTAAATTCTACGAACACATACTCAAATGAAGAAGAATTTTCTTATACTAAATATAAGTTTGACACAAAACAAGGTTTTAATTAAGAACAATACCCATGAAAAGTTTTATAAGAAATAATATATATTTTTATATGTCATAAATATCCATATTTAGGTCAGTGTTTAAAAATTACATATACATTCTTGAGTTTATAAGGCTCATTAAATCACTTAAGTATCATAAAACTAATAGACCTTGATCAAATACCTCATGTATTTGGTTCGCAAGGTAATTAAATCATTAAAATTGTAAGTAATGAATATTATGCATGGTTTATTTCTTGTTTCTTTGACAGGAATTGCCACATGAGTTCCACAATGCTCAAAACAAGCCTTCTGGTGAGTCCATGTTTTGCAAAAATATGTTGAAGTTTACTGTGCTATGGCTTAAATACTTTTCATTTCATGGCTCATACAAAAACATCTTAAACAAATTTCTTTCTCATTACACATCAGTTATGAAGTCTTCTTTAGATTATTATAATGATGATGACTTGCCATATTACATTAGAATTAAAGTTAAGAAATGGGTTGAAAGATTACACTTAGAAATATAAAAATGAGATTAAATAAATGTATATAGAATTATAATCAGACATAAATATTTACATCATATACAAGTATTCAACTGGTTGTTGTAATGATGAAAACCTTGGCTTAAAGAAAAACAGCTCAAATCCAGCCTTTCTTATTTAAATATTTATTGGTTCTTACCTTAAGCTACCTTAAATGTAGTGCAACCATCACAAGAATACAAACCACACTAACCAACACGTGGTGTAATAATGAAAAAAACAACAACAGGCAAATAGGTGACACAGAATAAAAAACACACTGATTAACAAAATCACAGTACTAAACAATGGCTGGCATCAGAATACAAAACACAGTGATAACTGAATGGAACCTACAGTACAAAACATACTCACCAATAAGTGACATCACAGTACAATACTGATAACTGAATGGAACCTACAGTACAAAACATACTCACCAATAAGTGACATCACAATACAATACTGATAACTGAATGGAACCTACAGTACAAAACATACTCACCAATAAGTGACATCACAGTACAATACTGATAACTGAATGGAACCTACAGTACAAAACATACTCACCAATAAGTGACATCACAGTACAATACTGATAACTGAATGGAACCTACAGTACAAAACATACTCACCAATAAGTGACATCACAGTACAATACTGATAACTGAATGGAACCTACAGTACAAAACATA
>VWRL01001903.1:0-14981 GCA_011833715.1 Carcinoscorpius rotundicauda | reverse complement strand
TCCAGAGGTGTGAGGTCTAGTGAAGGTGGGGGAAATCTTGTTTGGAAATTGTGCATCCTCTACAGATTTTGCCAGGTGCCACACACAAAATTCAACTCTCCAGTCAGGATCATCTTCATTGAGGGCATGGACTATTGCTGGAATAAAACTTTTCCAATGAATGCACTTCAACATGCAGTGGACACTCGATTTTGGGATTCCTCTCTTACGGGCTGTTTGCCAAACAGATTTTCTTGGAGATTTTCCAACAGCTCTGCTTCTCGTACGGGACTGGTGGATGACTGCGATCTTGCAGAACACCCTTTATGGATGTCTTGACCACTTCTATTTGTTTCAAACTTATCTCTGATGTGAGTAATGGTGAGTTGCATTGGTGGATCTGTTTGAAACTCCCTTTTAAACCATCTTTGCACTTTAACTATGTTCTCACACTTCCAGTAACACTTTAAGATAAATTTCCTTTTCTGAAAACTAAGTCTTGCTTCTGCCATTATTTCAAATCAGTTGCATCTTTTAAAAAATAAAGTTTGAGTTACAATCATTCAAAGCGTGTATGCATTTTGTTGGGACACACTGTATTAATTTTGGAAATGCTCTCATGTGAGTGCTTAATAAGATGTCAGGGTAAATTATCATACTGTACTCCTCTTTTTGCGAGTACAAATTGCCATATTTATATTTTAGGTTTATTATTACAAGATCCTAAAGTGGTAAAAAACGATTTTCACAAGTTTTTCAAACAAGCTGATATAATTATATGTAATCCCATAAGTAATGTCTGGAAATTTAATACAGATAGGGAGTCGTCATTTCTCTCTATACAGAAGACTTTAATGACTAAATGTGTAGTTGGACATGTATAAAAATGTTCATAAAAATAAAAAATTAACCCAACTCTACATTTTTCATACCATTAATCAATTAAACCCTTATGAAGATGGATGTGTCTTAGGAGCACATTAAGCTTATAATGCTTTATACATTTACAAAAAGCAATAGTGCAGCAGTAACTACATGAAACATTCAATTTCTTTATGGTGCGGAGTCTCTCAGTGAAAGTAAGTTTCAAAGGTGGTATCAAAGTTCAGATGAGGTGATGACAGGTGATGTGCCAAGTTCAGGTTGTCCTGTTGAGTTTAGTGATGACTTGCTGCTGGCAGCACTTGATGAAGATTGTAACAATTGAAAAACAAGCACAGAAGCTTAATTCAACCCATTGAACAGTTCACTGTCATCTGCAACAACTTGGAAAGGTGTCAAAGCTTGGATAATTGGTCCACCATGATTTGACAAAATCCAACCTGAAAACAAGAGTGGACTTTTGCACTTCTCTGCACTTTTGTGAACGTAACTCGACTTTTTTGATTAGGTTTATGACTGGAGATGAAAAATGGATTTATTATAAAAATGTTAAGCAGGTAAACTGGTTAAAGCACAGCCCAAGATGGACTTCCATCCTAGTAAAGTCTTGTTAAGCATTTTGTGGGATATTGTTGGTGTGATTCACCTTGAGTTGCTGCCACTTAATGTAATGTTTACATCAGACTTTTATTGTCAACAGTTAGAGCACTGAATGTTGTACTGAAAGAAAAGAGGCCTGTTTTGATCAGTTGTAAAGGTGTTGTGCTATACAAGGATAATGCACAGCTCCATACAGTAAGGATCACATCTGCAAAGATTGGAGAGCCAGACTGGGGAAAACTTCCACATCCTCCTTATTTTCCAGACCTTGCCCTTTCTGATTATCATCTATTCTGAAGTTTGCAGAACTATCTTAATGGAAAAGAGCTTGGAACACACGAAGGTGTCAAAACTACCCTCTCTACATTCTATTTCTCCATTGCCCCCCAGTGGCTCAGCGGTATGTCTGCGGACTTACATGCTAAAATCCGGGTTTCGATACCCGTGGTGGGCAGAGCACAGATAGCCCATTGTGCAGCTTTGTGCTTAATTCTAAACAACATCCAAACCCCAAGAATTTTATAGAAGTGACATTCAGAAGCTTGTAAATTGTTGGCAGGAAATAATTAGTAATAATGTAACATACATTATTGATTAAATAACATTAAAAGCATTTGAAGTCCTTTCTCTTTTACTGAACCAAAAATTGGGTATTACTGAAGGGATGACCTTGATACATCAGAAATGTATTAACATAGGTAAGATCTATAGGTTTGTCTGATGCCTACAAGCTGAGTTTGATAACATTGTATGCAGTGTGTTATGGTATTTATTCTGGTTTAAAAATTAGTTTAACTTTAAGGAATAGCCATTGCCATAAAAATATTACACAAAAATGCTTTAATTATATGATAAAAGTCATTGTACTTATTTGTTTTGTTTCCTCTAACATGAAAAAGTCATTCCAAACTTTTTTTCTTGAACTGTCTCATGCCTTTTTCTTCTAAATAGTTGTTCTTTTCCTCATATAATTATTATATCTGTATTTATTTGTTAGGTATTGTTTGAGTTTTTTTCTATAGTTTACTTAATTTAACTCATTATTTAGGTCAACTCAAACTCCATCTTCAGAAAGAACAACTGCTCCAACTCCATCCACTCCAGCTACTACCACAACAACTGCTGAAAGTGGCACTCCTCCAAGTACTGCAACCAAACAACAACAGCAGCAGCAACAACAACAACAACAGTCATCTCAGATCCAGCTTCAAGACTTACAGAGTATTCTGTCTAGTCTTAATGGTAAGCTTTAAGTTGAGAGAGGGAGAGACAAAAATTGAAATACTTGAACTCCATATATCTCATTAAAATCATTATTTAAGGGTAAGTCTCCAAAGATGTTGTTGTTGATTACTAAACATTTTTCATATTTAATGATGTTAGATCAGTTGTAATGTATATTCAATTTCTATACTTGAAAGTTAATCTGAAAAGAAACATTTTAATGTTCTTATTTTTGAATTCTTATTAACAGTGTCTTTCAGGTGATGGCAGTAATGTGTAGCTAAAATTGAAATTGAAACCAAAATGATTTGTCATCGGACAATGAAGTAGCAATGCCTATGTAGTGACGAGTCCAGTTTTCTTTATTCTATCTTCCTTTCTGTCGGCTATAACTCAGTGTACCTACTTCCAGTCTTTACACCAAAATACTTCACTGCTCCCTTAGATGTGCCTTTTCAAACCAGAGTTACAAATTAGTTATAGTCCAAAATATGTATACAATGCAATGACATGTTTAGTATTGCCAAATGTGCATATGGGCCAATGGATGGCATCACCTGTTATGCTAATGGTTAAAAAAAGTCATAAAATAGCAATAAAAAGTATTCTGAGTTTGGAATGGGAAGAAGACCTGTATTACCCATTCCACCACCTAACTGGTGTTACAATTCATCCTGTGAGTGGTTGAATACAAAAGTGGTGGATCTAATGGACAACATTCTTTATACATTGAATTAATTGGTGTTCTTCAGATGGGCAAAGCCCAACTCTTTCATAAAAATTATTATTGGTTCAACAAACTATCAGTGTTTAGTAAGCTAAGTAGGTAATGAATTTAACAACATAATTTGATTTTCACAAATGTTGGAAACAGGTATTTCCTTGTTGTTATTATTATTGCTTCTTTGAATAAAATGAATGTCATCACACTGAACATGCTCCCCATTTTAGCTGTTGGAGGTGTTATAATGTGATGGTCAATCCCACTATTCATTTGTAAAAGAGTAGCCCAAGAGTTGGCAGTAGATGTTGATGGCTAGCAAGCTGCCTTCCCTCTAGTCTTACCCTGCTAAATTAGAAATGGCTAGTGCAAATAGCCCTTGTGTAGCCTTGCACAAAATTAAACAAAAAGAAAGTGAATAAAAATGATATTTGTGCAATCTGTCTCATTATTTACAATGTCATGAGAATGGTTTACTGTTTGATACATGCTCAAACTAAATTATCACTCTTAGTATAGTCTAGAGAAGTGTTTTTCAATCACCTGTGTCATAATCTGTGCCAATCGATCACAATCACTTTGCCAGTCCATGGGATTTTAATGCCCAATAGTATAGGGGTAAGTTAGTGGACTTAATGCTAAAATTCAGGGTACTATTCCCTGCAGTGGGTACAGCATGTAGTCCAATGTGGCTTTTCTGTAAAATAAAACAAGCAAACTGCCCATCTTGAATTTCTGCAACAAAGCTTTAGTGTATTCCCTTCTGCTTTCTGTTCTTTATTCCTTGATGGGATAGCAGTAAGCTTGTGGACTTGCATTAAAATCAGGGTTTTGATTGTTTGTACTGAACACAGCAAATAGCCCTTGGCCTGCCTACTGGTTAGGCTGCTCAATTTGCAATATCAGGGTTACAAGTTCACATCCAAGTCTTTGAACATGCTTGCCACTTTAGCCTTAAGGGTGTTATGTGATGGTCAATCCTATTAATCATTGATAAAAAAAAAAGTAGCACAAGTATTAGTGGTGGGTGAGTTTCACTAATTGCCTTCCTTCCAGTCTATCACTGCTTAGTTAGGCATAACTAGTACAGATTGCCATTGTGTAGCTTTGTGTGAAATTGTAACAAACACAACTATGGGATTTAACAAAGGCAACCAAATTGATTGAATATTTGTTGTTTCTTTGAGCCTGCAACTTATTGGTCTATATTATATTGGGGAGACAAGAAGTTGATCTCTACTCTTTTAATGATTGAGAAATGCTGTACTATGATAATCCATGATTATGGAAGTGGGTCACATTTACTTTTTTATTTAATTAGTATTTTCATCATGTTAAAGCTAAGTGATAACCTTCAGTGTTGTCTAAAAGTAACAATTAACATTGATTCTTCAAAGTAGTACAACACTGGCATTATTATTTCTAACATTCATAAAATGTAACAATCCCATGATTATTATATATTAAATGGGGGATTGATTATGTGGATTAGCTTTAGTAGATGAGAAATCCTGCAGTTTCTCCTACTTTTGTGACATAATATGAGTTCTGATGGTAGTCAACAAACAAGTCCATTGTACACTACTATGTATCTTGCTATATTCCTTAGTTAATAAAATTTTCTGGCTTCTTTATATTTCATTCACTAAAACAATAGATTTCTTAATTAGGAAACAATTTTGGAAGACCAACGTGTAGTGAACCACGGTTGACTTTATTTAGTTACATATTGTGTGAAAGTTAAAAGTGAATGTTACAAACATTTATTAAGGAGGCCCACTATTGGTTACTGCTACAATTTTAGTTGGTTAACATGTGATTTTGTTAGCTAATGATAACACTTAACTGTAATAGATAAGTTTGTAAAAGTTATCTCGACATCACCACTACCGGAGGACAATTACATTTCAAATGGAACTTTGGTTTGAAACTTTGTTTAGAACTGGCCTGAGTATGATACAAAGAAAAGTGTAATGTAACATCACATTCCATGTAAGTATATTTATATTAAACAATAGTATTTTATATAATGAATATGCTTATTTGGCTCATTGATTACACTATGTAACAAAATTTTTACTTTTTCTTGTTATTTCTCAATTGCTTATGCCTAAAGTAAATAGAAAAGACCTATTTTTCTCTTCAAACTTTGCTTTTGTGACCTGGGTAATAAATTTTCAAATTTACCCATTTTACAAAACATTCCAGGTAGATTCAGTGCTGAGTAGCTGATAGAGAATTTTCTAGAACTTTCCATAGTATATATGTATACAGGGGCTCACCACTTTCCACTTCAGTTTAGTTCTAGCTGCCTAAGTGAACACATAGACCTATCTGATTTTATTAGAGATGGCATCAAGAAGCTGTAAGCATTCTCTGGATCCCTTCTGCTATGTATGTGGCCAATTTATCAAGATGATTGAAAAAGTACCGTGACAGCATCTGCTAAAATGTGTGAAGCCACAAGGCATGCCTGTTGGGATCAAGACAAACCCCGGGCACCTCATTTTACCTGTGAGCACTGCAAAAAAAAAACTAGAAGGTAAGATGAACAATTTTTGCTTGCTTAGATAGTAAGATTTTATACTATACAAATTTTAGATCTTTTAAAATTTAAATGTTTTTTTTTAATTTCCAATAGTATAGAAAGATATCAAAATATTTTGCATGAACCTCTCACGCATTAGTTGTGGATGAAATAAATTTATTCTTCATAATAATAGTTTTATTTTGCTCTATTGCAGGATGGTAGAAAAGAGGAAAAGAGAGCCATGAAGTTCATTATTCCAAGAATTTAGTGTGAACTCACTGACCACTCAAGCAATTTCTACTTCGGCATGGTGGATCCTTCCAAACATCGAGCTGGCAAGAATGCTTCTATTATGTATCTGGACCTTCCATCATCCATTGCCCCAGTGCCACACTGCCTTGAGCTCCCTGTACCCACTCTGCCAGAAGAAAGCAGCCATCCTCAGAAGAGAAAGTAGATGTTGAGGATTCAGATGACAATTTCAGAGGTGCAGCTGGTGAGAGAAACTCATACTACAACCAATGAGACCTCAGAGACTTGTTCAGAGATCCTGGTCTAACAGAGTCGAATGCCAGGACTATTTGTGGGGGCTGATATGTGAAAGTGATTTACATTGCCGTTGTAAATCTCGAAAAACTACTCACTTTCATACATTCCTGTTCATTTTTGTATAACTTTTGTATAAATGAAAATGTGAAAATTTTCCTGTTTTTACGTAGAAAATAGGTTAATTTTTAATTTTATTATCCAAGTCACAAAAGCAAAGTTTGGTCATTTTCTGTACTTTTACAACATAAGCAATTAACAAATAACACGTACTATCCAGGAACAAATTTGTGTTACATAATGTTATTTTTTCTTCTACCTTAACACCCCTCGGAGTGGATTCCTGTACGTGGTGAGGGGACCCTCCCAGGGAAGGTTCTGTTCTGTCTGGTTACCTTCTCTGGGATCAAAACATCCACCCATGTGTTTGCTGTGCGTGGCGACCTGTGAAGGGGAGGAGAGGATCCTGGTGGTTGAGGGGTCCAACCCTAACACACCACTTTGGCCTCGAATTCTTGTAGACGGGCGGCCCTTGGGTGGCCCCCCTTGGGTCAGTCGGCTGGTCCACCTGGGCTAGAGCCAACCAAGTACCAGTGTTGGAAGTTCTCAACGGGTGTTGTGGACATTGTGCCTGATGCTGGTGTTTGGGTATAGTGCTCACGAAACCCTGGCGTTGCTGTATTGTATTGTCCTTGCATGACTTTGTAGTGTGTCCCCTTGTAGGGCTCCATGGTGGGTGGGGTCAGTGAGTACCGAAACTTTTTCTCTTTCCTATGGATCCTACAAAAAATTTAAATAAAATTGTAAAAAAACAGTCAATGGGTAAGCAACCACGTCTTGAATACTCAGAACAACAATCTTCAACATCAGTAACACACGTACCTCATTTTCTGATATTGCATTCTCTTTCGGAAAACCTTAGGGCAAATGTCCCCTTTTTTTATTCAAAAGGGACAAGAGGGACTTGCTGGCTCTCCAAAGTCAGTAAAGAAGCTTTGATCTGGTGACATATTGGTTGAAATATCCACATCCCAACACAGTGAACTCCTCTTGAAATCAAAGGCAATTGGGGATATACCTATTGAGGTTACACCCCATGCTACTTTGAATTCTTCACAAGGAGTATTGTTGAAAGGGATTTGAAGAATGTTCCCGAATCAGAGATTCTCGCTGGTCTCTCCACTCAAGGAGTTTCTGCAGTGAAGCGCATCTCCACTCGCAAAGATGGAGTTACACCGCCAACAAATACCCTCGTTTTAACATTTACTTCACCACATGCACCCGCCACCATCAAAGCAGGTTATCTCATTTGCAGGGTTCGGCCATACATTCCAAACCCTCTTCGATGTTTCTAATGTCAGAGAATCGGCCACTCAAAGACATCTTGTCGTGGTTCCCTAACATATGCTCGTTCTGGAGGCAAGGACCACGATGCCTATGACTGTGACATGAACCCACATTGTGTCAACTGCAATGGTTCTCACCCCTCTTACTTTCATTCTTGCCCAAAATGGTTGGAGGAAAAAGAGGTGCAGCGTTTGAAAACGACACATAACATTAGTTATCCTGAGGCTCGGAAATTGCTGTCCACAATCCCATCTCCGACATATGCTGCTGCACTCCATTCCACAACTACAGTGGAAGTGCAGAAAGATCTCTCTGTGCCTCCAAGAGAATCGTTTTCAAAACAAATGAAAAGCCTTTTGACCTCCGTGGTTAAAAAAGTAGATGAATCGACTTCCACACCCATCTCTGTTCCTCCCATACCTTCCAACAAACCTCAAGATCCATGTCCTTCAGTTTCAAATACAGGCATTTCTTCTGATACGTCATTTTCTCCCACCACAATAGACAAAACAATTATTCGTCTGCGTCCTCAGTCACTGGATTCCTCTTCCAATAACAAAAACCTGCCCACTCGACCCAGAGCAGGATCCATGGAGGTTGATAGACCTCCTCCGAAGAAAGACAGTAAAGAAAAAAGACGTGGGTCGTAAACCGAAGGGTTCTCCAGCCACTTCACCTTCTCATTCTAAAAATGGCCACCTTGATACAGTGGAACTGTCGAGGTTTACGTTCTAATCTGAATGACATCAAAACACTGATTGCTTCCTACCATCCTGTTTGTCTTTCTTTACAAGAAACATTTCTCAAATCTACTGATACAGTCTCCATTCAGCAGTTTTGTCTGTACAGAAATGACAAGTTGTGTGATGGTCGAGTACATGGAGGGGTGGCACTGTTGGTTGATTGACATGTGCCCACCCTGTCTTTGTCACTCAACACACCCTTGGAGGCCATAGCCATCAGTGTTTCCTTGGGTCATACCCTCACTTTTTTCTCTGTACCTGTCCCCTGGAGAGACATATGATCAATCAGACCTTGATGCTCTCGTTGAACAGTTGCCATCTCTGTTTCTAATCCTGTGGGATTTTAATGGACACCATCCCCTCTGGGGAAGTCTGTTATTGATGGGAGGGGGGGTCGATCTGTAGAGCAGATGCTCTCTGATCACAATCTTTCTCTTTTTAATACTGGTTTTTCCACTTACTTTCATGCAACAAGTCAGTCCTTTACTGCCATTGATCTCTCAGTTTGCTACCCTTTATTATTTTCCCATTTTTCATGGAGGGTTGACAGTAATCCACTAGGCAGTGATCATTTTCCGATCCTTTTGAGAGAGACTGGCCGTGGTTGATGCCACCCTACCCGCGTTGCCCCGGTGGAAGCTGGATCAGGCAGACTGGTCCACTTTCACTGCTCTCGCAGAACTTGATCCTGCCATCGTAGATCAGCCATCAATAGACGACTGTGTTGCAGCAGTAACTGATTGAATAATACATGCAGCTGCTCAGTTTATTCCTAAAACCTCAACGTTTTCCATAATATCCTCATCCATGGTGGAATTCTGCTTGCCACTTAGCACGGAAGGCTCAAAAACGGTCCTGGGATACTTTTCGTAGATATCCCACACTTTCAAATCGGGTTGCTTTCCAACGGGCCTGAGCACATGCTACGTGGGTAAGACGTCAAAGCCAGAAGGAATCTTGGATTAAGTTCACAACCAGCATATCTTCTACCACCAGTTTCAAGATCATATGGGACAAGATTCGAAAGGTTATTGGGCACTACAATTCTGTTCCCCTCTCGATCTTACTCTCTGATGGTCAGGAGGTGACTGATGTCCGGAACATCGCTAACACTCCAGGTGAAAGCTTTTGCTGGGTATCTAGCACTTCTGCTTGTTCCTCCACCTTCCTGGCCATCAAGACTCGGGCAGAGCGATCACCTCTTCCCTTTCGATTTGACTGTTTCTTTGACTATAATTGTCCCTTTACCCTGGTGGAACTAAAAATGGCCCTTCATCGGTCTGCCAGTACGTCTGTTAGACCTGATGATATTCATTATGACATGCTGCACCATCTATCTCCTGCTTCTCTTGATGTCCTTCTGATTATCTTCAACCGGATTTGGCAGGAGAATGTTTTTCCTGATGCCTGGTGCCAGGCTATTATTTTACCTTTCTCTAAGCCAGGGAAAGATCCAAAGATTCCTTCAAATTATCGTCCAATTGCTTTGACGAGCTGTCTGTGTAAGATTTCAGAAAGGATGGTTAATGCTCATCTTGTTTGGTTCCTTGAATCAAACAACCTCCTCTCGCCCACCCAGTGTGGGTTCCGTTGACAGCACTCCACCACAGACCACCTAATTCGTCTTGAAACATCTATCAGAGAGACCTTTCTCAACCGCCAACATCTTGTATCGATCTTCTCCGACATAGAGAAGGCTTACGACACAACATGAAGGTATGGCGTTTTGCGAGACCTCCATACATATGGGTTACGTGGCCATCTACCGATGTTTATTTAAAAAATTTTAATGGACAGGAGATTCCAAGTTCGTGTTGGTTCGGCACTTTCACGTTCTTTTGTACAGGAACTTGGAGTCCCTCAAGGCTGTATATTGAGTGTCACACTTTTCAGTATAAAGATAAATGCCATCACTGAAGAACTCTCTCTCACCGTTACGAATGGGCTGTATGTTGACAACTTTCACATCTCATGTTAGTCGTCAAACATGAGATATATTGAGCGGCAACTACAAACTGCCCTCAATCGTGTACGGAAGTGGACTCTGGCAAATGGCTTTAATTTCTCTCTTTCCAAAACTGTATGCATACACTTTTGCTGTCAACAAGGTATTCACCCTGATCCTGAACTTCATACCGGTGAAGTTTTGCTGCCAGTGGTCCCGGAGACAAAGTTCTTGGGGCTTATCTTTGATCGTAAACTGACCTTTATACCACACTTAAAGCAGCTTCGGGTCAAATGCACATGTCCTCTCTTCTACCAGTTGGGGGACAGATCGCTGTTCAATGTTAAAGATATATCGTGCTCTTATTAGATTGAAACTTGACTATGGATCAATGGTCTATGGCTCTGCCAGACCCTTGGCCTCAAAGTTGCTGGACCCCATTCATCACCAAGGACTTCGACTCTGCACTGGGGCTTTCTGTACCTCTCCAGTTCAAAGCATATACACTGAAGCTCATGAACCTCCTCTACACCTTCGCCGTTTGCAACTGTCTTTACAATATACTTCGAAACTTCATTCCTTACCAAAGCATCCCACCTGGGAATGTGTTTTCCTTCCTTGGTGGGCAGTACTTTTTCAGAACAGACGATCTGTCATTGCTCCGTTTGGCCTTCACATCCAGGCACAATTGGATGAATTGGGTCTGTCCTTGGATAACATTGCAGATTCCACAGGTCGACGCATCCCACCATGGCTTATAACAGCCCCCAAGTGTGACCTTTCTTTCAGTCACCTAGAAAAGGCAGATACTCCAGACTGTAAATACCGTCTTTTATTCAATGAATATCTTTCAAACAATCATTCAGTTCCCATTATACAGATGGTTTCAAATCAGGGTAATTCAGTGGCTCTGCTATAGTTTGCTATGGGTCAGTAGTTGCGCGCAGAATCCCCTCTACAGCTTCTGTATTCACTGCTGAACTGTATGCCATATCTCTTGCCCTGGATCATATTACAGCTGAGCAGTACTCCAACTGCAACTATTTATTCTGACTTGCTTAGTTCTATACTTGCCTTGGAATTGCTTCACATTAGCTCACATCCTATTCTTGCAGATATTCGAAACTGACTGGCCCATTTCTCATTAGCAGCTACTTCAATCCAGTTTTTCTGGATACCAGGCCATGTTGGTATTCGTGGGAACAAGCTTGCAGACATGGCAGCTAAATATGTCTGCTTCAGCACCATCACCCCTATGCCTATTCCGTACATGGACTATGGTGTTGTCTTCAAGGCTCGGCTCCGTGCCAGTTGGCAGTCCGCTTGGATTGAACAACGCGAGAATAAACTTTTTCAAATCAAACCCAAAATTGGAGTTTGGCCATCTAGCTTCCGTAAAGTTCGGAGGGAGGAAGTTGTTCTCACTAGGCTACGCATTGGTCACAGTTTTATAACTCATCATTTTCTTTTATCTGGAACTGATGCACCAATGTGTTGTTTATGTAACACTCAAATCACTATCAGCCACGTTTTATTTTCTTGCCATCGTTACAATTCTCAACGACGGCAATACTTTAAACATATTTTTTCCCAGGGTCAGTCTGTAACATTGGACAGAGTTATTGGTGATGGTGACTCTGTCCACTTTAATAACGTTTTTAATTTTTTCATGGCCATTATTCTTTTTAATCTCATTTAAGTGTGGTATATTTATTTATTACACCTTTTTAATTGTGGCTCCTTTTTTACAGTTTTAATCTCTCTCATTCAATGTGCATTAAACAATGGCCAGAACATTAAATAACTCGACACCGGGACTGGAAAGGCCAACTTCATGTGACTAACGATTCTGTTTGAACTACTCGTTAGTCTTCCTGGCGAGTTACTATTATACTTTTGCTGCATATCATTTCACACTTTTACAACCTTTTTGTACTGGCCATATTGACTCATAACCCAGAACCAGGACGGAAAGACCAACTTCAGGTGGCTGACGGTGGTTTATATACTACCTGTTAGTCTTCCTGGCAGGTTATGATCATTCCCATTCTGCTACAGGTTGTCCTTTACAACTTTGTTGACTGGATGTCGACATTGGTTTTTGCACCATTTCCTGTTTTAATTGCCATTTTGCTTGTATCTTCAATTACCTTTACACATTTTACTCCATTTACTTGACTTTTATCTTTTTACTGGACATTTGGCTACTCTTTATTACAATTTTCCTGAGTGTCTTAAAACTTTTATTCCATTACATTTTGATAATAGCTACTATGACACATAACCCGGAACCAGGACTGGAAAGGCCAACTTCAGGTGACTGACGGTGGTTCTTAAACTTACTCGTTAGTCTTCCTGGCGGGTTATGATCATTATTATTATGCTAGAGTAAATAGTTTATAACTTTGAAGACTGGATGTCACCATTGGTTTTTATACCATTTTCTGTTTTAATTGCTGTTTTGTTTTTACCTTCATTTACTTTTACAAATTTTACTCCATTTACATGACTTTTCTCTTTTTACTGAACATTTGGCTACTCATTGTTGCGATTTTGCTGTGTGTCTTTTAATACTTCTATTCTTTTACATTTTGATACTGGTTGCTGTGACACATAACCCAGAACCAGGACTGGAAAGACCAACTTCAGGTGACTGACGGTGGGTCTTGAACCTGCCTGTTAGTCTTCCTGGCAGGTTATGATTATACCTTTTTGCTAGAGTAAATACCTTACAACTTTTCACACTCTGCCTTCTATCTTTACATTGTAGACTAGGTGTCAACATTGGTTTTATACCTTTTTGTTTTACCTTCATTTCCATTTATGTCTTTTACTACATTTTTACCGGTTGTTTGGCGCAGATAGCCTCGTTGCTTTGTGCCATAAAAGACTAAATCAATCAATCAATCAATCTTCTACCTTAACACTTGGCACCACCTACCTCTTGAGGTGGTAGTTTTGTTTGTGTTTTTTGCTTTAGTTTGTTTATATGCTGATAATTTATCATTGCTTACTTGGAACTGATGTTACACATTGTTATGCTACTAATAAGACTTGATATTTTATGATTATATCATTAAAATATTAGTTGTTAAGAGCTAAATTAGAATGTGGGTATTGTAAACTTCCTCTATAAAAATAGTTATATTAATTTGAAAATTACCTGGTAAAACTTGTTCAGATTTAGAAAATATAATATTGAATTTTTACTGTTCAAGCTAAACCTCTGTGAATTGGTCCCAATCTACATTGATTACTGATGTTTATTTTCAGTACCAACATCTGGTGAAGGAGGAGCTTCTGGAACTGCAGGTCGGACACCAAATATTTGTTTATTATCCCATTCATAAAGCTTTTTGATAATCAAAGATAGCATTACTTTCTTCTATAGAAATCAGATTTATAATACGGATTTAAATTATTGCCTTTGGTTATCACTGTAAAGGATTTTTGAAGGTGTAAAAAATATTATTCCAACTTGGGTGTAAAATATCAGATTTTTCTTGCTTTTTCCAAGTTTAAAGATGTCGAAACTTTTAACAGTTCACTGGGTGAATAATAGTTAAAATAAAAGAACTCGTATTACTTAAAAGCAAATTTTTTCTTTACAGTTTCTTAAAGCAAATGATTCAGTTTTATATTGCATTTCATCTGTGGGTAATAGCTTTACCTAAAAGTTTCACCAGTTAACGATTGTTTTTCCTCTTCTAGTGGATCTGTCTTCTGCTCTTACTGCCGAAGCTCTGCATCCATTACTTTCGAACCAGGAGTTTATGGATAGAGTGTGTGAGCTTCTACCGCCCTCTGGTGATACTGGTTCCTCTTCTATTCGAGATCATCTGAGAATGACAGTTCAGTCACCACAGTTTCAGCAGGTATGAATCATAGTCGTACATATTTATTAATATTTAATTTTTCTACACTTACAGCTACTCTGTATTAAAAAATGGTGAGCTGTTCGTGAAGTGTGTCAGAGGTTATTGGGAGAGTTAAAAAAGATGAGCAGAGGTAGTTCACAATTTATGTGAATTTGTTTGTGTTTTTAATTAATACAATCAATGGAATAACTCCATTTCTCAATTTATGTGTTTGCAAATTCTGATTAATATGATTTTCGGGCAATTTGTGTTTTGTAGCAATACAAATAGAAGCATTTACTCACCATGTGCTTGAATGTTTCGCTGATGCAGACTATTTATTATGATGACAATAACATTACGGTCACCTGTGCAGTAGCCAGATGGTCATGGAGTCTGTTTATACAACAAAGTCATTAAAATCAACTTCTCATGCTTCACACTGGCATTGATGTTTTCTGTAGCTATATTACGTTGACTACATGTGCATAGGTGGCACTCCTGCAGTATATTAAGGGTTAATTAATGGCATTCCCACTGGGATTGGATGCATCCTGTATACTCTATAGGAAATAGCATTTGATTTGTGTACCAATTTCTGAAACGT